>BQNB010020663.1:4059-65208 GCA_026074375.1 Tanacetum coccineum | reverse complement strand
TGATAGTTTTATCCCGCCCCGGAGCCACGGGATGAACTTCATCAGGAATATAGTAGTCATTACAAAATGGAATGCTTAACAGCAAAGTTAGTCATTTTGAAGAGACGAGCGAAGAAAGATGCTAACCTGAATCTCGAAAAACCGTAGAAGTGAAGAAAACAACGCACGGAGGAAGGTTAAAGAATAAAAGCTTGAAGAAATTGACAATGACAGAAAGGAGGTTTGTGAAAAATAAAACAGTAAAAATAGGGGGAGGGGGTATTTATACCCTTGGTGTATTTACTCCTACCAATAGTCTGATGACGCACATGCATACCACTTACATAATCAACGGCAGCAATACATCTGGGAAATAGTTAAAAAGCTGTCAAAACCCTCACATCAGCTAGAGGATAAAAGGACAGCAGCGCTCCACGTCAGCGAAACGTCACCAACTTGATAAGGAAGCATCACGACATGAAATAGATAACTCCAGAAGCAAACCAATAGCAACAAAGGAACCGAAAGTCTAGCATTGATCACCGCACGCAGGACATGATCCGCAGGCAATATCATACTAGACTGGGGGGACTTGATGACGTATAATAGGTATACCAAGCCTCCGGGCTTAGACCACACTATCACTTGGGCTTCTTGGCCCAACTTAGCAGTCATGGGCCGAAATTAAACCCAATCCTGCATTGGTCACGGCCCGGACACAGCAAAATGGACGTGAACCTAACTATAGGATACTTCCGTCCACGGAAAGCACACGCGTCCGTATACACGGTTATTATGGGACCTTGCCCGATAAGGGACCCACTCTGGCCACTACGAAATACTAGGAAACCCTAATACTAGACCCCTATAAATAAGGACCTAATACATAATGAACAATATGATTTTCTCACTCTATACTTTCATACTTTCTCTCTCTACATGTTTACTTACTTTTACGCTGGAGTCTAACCGTGGGGTCCGCCCCCACGGTAAGGCTAACGGTTTTCGTTTGATTATGCTGGGAATCGTCACTTCTCTTGCTCTAATACAAAACCTAACGCTCAAATCATCCGATAGCCCAATCCAATACAGGATTTGAGCCCAGGTCTATACGAGACACTTATTTTGTATTAACAGGTAACGTGTATGTATCGAAGAAAGAAAAAAAGACATCGAGTACTACACAACTAAAAACCTATGATGTTGTAGCGTTGTATTTCAAATGTTTGTTAGTTTAAATTAATACATTATATGTTTTTAAAGTGTCTGTTGATAATAAAAGTTATTATAAACTATGTAACATCACATTATATATCAACGTCTATACATAACATAATAAGTAAATTCCATTAACTCAAAATATATTGGATTACAAATTATTACATTACAGAAATTACACCTTCTTCACCACCGTCTTATTCTGATCACAATGATACTCGGCTCATATGTTTCCATGTGCATTGGGTTTCGATCAGAACAAAGTCAAAAATGTTGCGATTCAGTTGTGATGTAAACGCCAAGTGCTAAAGAAAATGGGGATCCGTTCACTCCTAACGGTTGCTTTAATGTAACATACTACGATGAGATTATGAATGTTTCAACACAACAGGTTGTTTTTGTTAGTGACTGCGAAACCGTTGCTCATATATTGCGAATGAGTGTGAGACAGAACACTGAAAAGACAATTATTTACCTTTCTAATACTACTTGGTAATTTCAAATTCATCACCAATTTCAAGTTTTTTCTTATAAATCCACACTCTACATTATTTGTACTTTAACCTATCCCTCTTAAGCTCCTCTTATATATAAATACCATCTTAAAATCTACTTTTGATATTTACAAATACTCTATATTTATCAAATAACAAAGTAAAAAAGACATCATTCAAGGAAACCTGGAACTTTGATGGATGGATTTCAATTGTCCAAACTTTTCAACGTTCCTAAGAAAATGGTTGAGGTAATAGCCAAGATACTAGAGGGGTGGTACTTTGCATCTAAAACACTAATAATTTGGCTATGATTGTTGGCTTGGTGGTGTCTAAAGTGTCTCAAGTCACCTACAAGATGCAGAGGTATCGAACACCTAGTCAAGCCTCTTTGCATGAACCCAATGTGTGAACATAAAGAAAGCATCCCTGTTAGAGTATATGACTAGTGTTAGACAATGAAACCCGTAGGTTATGATTTATTATTGATCACCATTTATAGTGGTGTAAACCCTAATGCCCTAAATCCACAAACCGGACTTGGGCCAATTATCCACTAATACTCCCCCACAGTCCGAGCGGCGAAATCGCGAAAACTCAGACTGGAGTAGTAAACTAGAAAAGAAAAAAATAACATAATAAAAGCATAACTTTAGCCGACCCGTAACAAAACCGTACCAACGGTCGACTTTAGTCGACTGGTGCCAACGGTCGGCTAAGTCGACTGGTAACAACATTGTACCAACGGTCGACTTTAAGGACTGGTACCAACGGTCAACTTTAATCGACTGGTAACAAAGTTGTACGAACAATCGACTAACAAACAAACAATAAAAATAACTATAACTTTTTTTAATCTAAGAAATGCAAGACCCATAACGATTCAAGGAATCCGAAATCCAAGAGCGCAACAAGGAATCCCAAATGCAAGACCCCATTAGTGGACCACCACATAATCCAAGATACTACCAGTTGAAAAGCATCAACAACAAAAGCACCAAACAGTGGCAAAAGCGATGCTGTTCCAGACTAAGCATTCTAAACCGCTCAGCAACCTCAACACCAATAATGAAATAAGTGGATCTCCAGCTGTCGGATTTGGATATGACGGCTGGGGGACCTTTGAAGTCAATAAAGCAGTCAACAGTTATGTCTATCAATGGTGTTTCCATGGTGGCTGTCATGTGGGTTTGTGGAGATTTTTTAAGGGTTAAAGGGTGGTGGCTAGGGTTTGACAGGGTGGTTTAGGGGAGGCGGCTCAACATAGCCACCTAGGTCTGAGGATCAAACATGCTCTGATACCATGTTAGAAAATGAAACCCGTAGGTTATGATTTATTATTGATCAACATTTATAATGGTGTAAACCCTAATGCCCTGAACCCACAAACCAGGCTTGGGCCAATTATCTACTAATAACTAGTACATGGTTGTTTATTAGCCATAACCACCCTCATTACAATTTTCATCCATTTCCCCATCTTGATTACATCCTTTCGTGTGAAGCATCATGGATGAAGTCACTTGTTTATAAAGAAGATGCTTCAACTATGATTGTTTCTACGTAAAATGCTAGATTGAAATATGAGGTGATGGATGAAATAAATCTGTGTTGTACATGGAGTCATGTGTTAGATCCCGCTAAATGTTCACATCTTTTGGACCCTTGCAACCTTTTTATCAAACTGTTTAGTATAAGCACCTATATCATGTGTTTAATTTGGGTCTTGTGTTCTCTAATCGAAGTTTTCCAACTTTTCAATGCAAGCACCTAATAAACTCATTCATCATATCTAAGATGCTTCAACTACGACTGCATGAATCACATAAGTTGATCTATATGTGATTATGTAATGTAATGTAGCAATATGTAATAATGGAGGAGCATGCGAGCAGATATGGTCAATTTTGTGACGTTAGGGTGTAGTATGCTATTTGGTATGTGTGTAATTACACATACCTTTTACCTTTAAAAACGAGCGAAAATAACCAAAAACGGACTTAAAATGCCAAATATATGCTTGTTTTGCTAATTGTATTGTGCAGGAACGGATATCTAAGAAAAGGACGAAAAACGAAGCCAAAACGACAAAACCGGACACGGAATGGAAAAGCGTGGAAAAGACAAAGTCCAGTCAAACAAAAAGCCTGAAAAAGTCAACCCAAGTCAACCCCGACAAATCCAAAAGTCAACAAGTGAAGAAAAATAAGTTTGAGGGTTAAATTTGCCAAATCCTAAACTTGTTTAATGAAGAAATAAGGAGAAAAGAAAGAGAAGGGCCCATTCTGCCAATTTGGCAAAGTTAAACCACAAGGGCCAAAGCTGCCAAGGTCAAAGACTTATAACTAACAAGGACTTACGGTGTAATAATCATTATAACCCTCAAGGGGTATTTTTGCCAACTCCCGAATCTTGTATAAAAACAAGGACGAGTGGTGCAAACAAAACAAACACCATGAGGGGCCAAACTTGTTTAACTCCCAAACCTTCACCCAACTTTAAAACACTGTACATCTTCTCCAAGCCTTCCCGCCAAAACCCAATACCCCACAAACTGTCATTTTCCTCCTCGTTTGACTTCCCATATACATCCAAACCTTTCACCATCCTTAACCCCACCCCCCACATGGCTTTTGCCATGTTGGCAATCCAAACTCCCACCAAGTTCATCAATGGTTCTTATAACTTTTCTTGGGCACCAAGGGGAATGGAGGGCTCAGATTGTCTCTACACACCCACAACAAACACACAAGTCTTTTGTGTGTCTACAAGAAAGCACACTAGCAAGAAGACAAGAAGAGCAAGCAAAACCCTAGTCGTTTTTACTATTTAAGCAATGTAAGCCCATTGTGGCAAGTATGTAGTTTTTAGTTTTTGCCATTAGGCACAATAGTAGTTTTAGAAGAGATAGGTTTATTTTAAAGTGTAATTTTTTCAGTTTAGTTTTTTAAGGAAGTGTAGACGACCTTTAAGTTTGTAGTGTACTTGTGGTTTTAATGAAGCAGTTAAGTTTTTAAAAGTTTCAAATTGTTTTTTCAAGTGTTTAGAGTTTGTCATTAAGCTAACTCCGCTAACACACACAAACACACACACCACTTACAACCTGTTTCTAAACTGAAATTACATTTTTGTGGGGGGGGGGGAAGGGGGGGGGAATACTATTTAAGAAAGAGAGTATAAAAGCGTACTGGGTGTGGGGAGCATATGGATGAATAGAGTCATTATCGTATGGATTAGGGGGTGTTGCTGAGTTTGAGTCTTTTTTATATGATGTGGGGTTGATTTTTAGGGAATTTATGTGGGGGATATAATAAAATCCGTGTTTTTTTTGTGATTTTCTGGGGTGTTTTGGAAATTGTAAATTTGTAATTTTGGGATTACAATTAGGGGTAATAGGGTGAATTTGAAAACTGTTGTTGAGATATTTGTATGGTCTGATGGTATGGGGATGGGTTGAGGAGTTGTTTTTGGTTTTTGAGTCATGTATGGAAGTGGGGTGGGGGGGTGAGTGATAGTTGTTGATGGTGGGATGTTTTAGGGAGTTTTTGTGAGTTTAGTTTATGTATGGATGTTGATAATGTGGTTGGGGGAGGTGGTGGGGGGTGGGAGGGTTTGAGGGGTTGGGAGTGTTTTTGATAGGTTGTGGGGTGGAGGAGGTGGTTTTGGGTGGGGGTATAGGTGATTAGGGTTGGTGTATTTTTTGATAGGGGTTTGTGGTTTGGGGGGTTTGTTGTTGTTAGGATTTTGGTTTGGGGGGGGATTTGGGGGTTTAGGGAGGTATGAGTGGTGGATGTGGGGTGGGAGGGGGGGTTTTTGGGGGGTTTTGGTTTTGTGGGGGATGGGGGAGTTGAAGAGGGGTTTTAGGGTGGGGTTGTTTATATTTGAGGTGGTGGTTATAGGGGGTGTAGGGTTGGGGATTTTGTGGATGGTGGGGGGTTTTATTAGTATTTTGAAAGTGTGATAGGATAGGTAAGGTGGTGCATATAATCCTTTGTGGGATGGGCTTTTTTAAAAAGCTAATAAATTCCTTTTTCAAGAGTAAAATTCAGCAATCTTAAATATGGTTTTTTGGAAGCTTAAAAGTGTGAGCACTAAGTCCATTTCCCTAGTCTTCTTACATTCTGATTTTAAATTTCTTTTTTCATTTAGGCTTATTTGACAGCATTAACATAACTGTCTCAAATTAAGCCCTTGTTTTATCGCTTAATTTCCCCTAGTGTAGTGGGTGAATTTAAGGCCCTCTTTCTTTGGCTTTTATACAGAAAAACTTAAAGCCCCAACTTTTGGCTTATTTTGAGAGCCGGAATAAGCTCTTAGATTAAGTACCCTTAATTTCAAGCCTTAAAAAAGCCCCTTTTGATAGCTTATTTTTTAAGCTTAACAGTTAAGCCCTTTGCCTGTTTCACTTAGCAGTGTGTAGGGATTTTGCTTTATTTTTATTTCTAGCATTTTGAGCATTAACTCATATTGCTATTTGTGCCCATAAGTTTGCTATCAGGGTATGTGTTAAGTTGTGTGCTTATTTACCTCTTTTCCTTGGCTTATTAAGAGCAACATTAGTAGCCTTTTTGCCTTTTATTATAGCTTAGACATTAAGTTTCTGTTCATTAAAAGCCCTCTCTCAGCTTTAACTAGTGTGACCCAATTTAAGCCTCCCTATTGTGCTTATTTAGGATAGGGTAATTAACATCTACTTATTAGCTAATTTTAGCTTAAAGTGCTCCAAGTGTCCAAAGTACTACGCTTTTAAGTCCTTTTTAAGCTCAATTAAATTTTCTGTCAATTTAAGCTCTTAAAGCTTATTTACATTAGTTTTTGTCTTCTATTTTAGTGCTATTAGGATAAGTTTAGTCAATTCTCTTACTATTTGTCCAAGTTCTTCACTTATTAGTCTAACATTGCCCAAGACTTAGCATTTTAAGCCCTTAAGTTAGTCTAAGCTTATGTCGACTTAAAAAGCCCATTTTAATCTTATGTCTTAGCTTTTCCTTCTAGAAAAGTTGGTAAGTTTTGAAAGTAGTTAAGCTCAATATGCTTAGAACAACTTTGGTTCACAAGAGTTTTTTTCCAAAAAAAAAAAAGAAAGGAGACAAAGGGGTGACCCGGGTGAACAAAACGTCGAACCCGGGTCTCTACCTCGTACACCTCTCTTTTATACACTACCAGGCTGCGGCCTTGGATACTTTTACGTTATAATCCCAAGGGCTTAGGTATTTACACACAGGCATTTGGCTTTGTAAGCAGAAGCTGTTTACAGCTTATTTAGGGGCTTATTTATAAGGCAAATTTTAGTTTCTCATGTGCGTGAGGTAGGAGGGGGATGGGGGGGGTATATGTCGGTAGGTATGGTGTAAGGGGAAGAAATTTTGCAGGGGGGAATTGGTTGGTAAGAGGGGAATCGGTGGTTAGGGGGGGTATTTTTGTGATTCTGAGCGAGTGGGATGGGTATATTTAGTTTAAAAGTTGTAAAAAAAATTTCTTAAAAAATACTAAAAAATTATCAAAATTGATATGTTTCTTTGTTAGAAAAAGAAATTTGATTTAGGGGGGTACATAGTTCATACTTATCACATAAGCAATCTTTATCTTTTCTCTGATAAGTCTTTGATCTCTTCTTTGTTAGCATAAACTCTTCCAGTAGTTGTAATCTTTAAGCAGTTGTAACTTTCACACCAACAGTAGTAATTTTTATACCAGCAACACTAACTGTGTACAAGCAGCATTAACTACTTAGAAAGTTTTCTTCAATCTTCATTAGCAGTACTAAGTTACACTATCAGTAGCAACTTGCAGTAGTAACATATACTAGCAGTAGTAACTAGCAGTACTAATATACACTACCAATACTAATATACACTAGCAGTAGTAACTTACACTAGCAGTACAAACTACTTAGCATATTTTTCATTATGATTACTAACAGCACTAATTTATACTTAGCAGCAGTAACTAATACCTTAACAGTCTTAACTTCCACTTAGCCATAGTAACTTTCAAACAGCAATAAGAGGCTTTTAATCCCAACAATAGTTGTAACACCTTATCGGATTACCATTGATACCATTACCATTACGCTCAGCCGGTGCTGTAACAACATCTCTATTCCCATACTGATTTGCAATTTTTGAAACAACACTAAGCCCTTTCTGATTCCTAACATTCTGAGTACCCTGATTCTAAACTGCATTATGTCCAACCAAATGTCATACATTCTGCACTGCATTCTCTCTGAACTGGTTTCTAATATTATCATCAACCATTAGCATTTGTCTATCTTGATCTATATTCATACCCGATTGAGCAATCTGACTGTAGCAAGGGTTTGATAAACTTCTTTGTTTGTTGTTTGTTGTTTGTTGTAGTTATGTTGTTTAGCTGCAATGCCTTAAACATGAGTTCAAGTGCCATGTCGAATACAGTTGTAGGATCTGAGATATCTTTGGGATTTTTCATTGGTTGTGGCATGTAGTTCGTGTTGAATAAAGGTTACAGGACAAAGTTGTTGTTGGGTTGTAGATGTTGTATGTAGGTAATATGTGATGATTGATCTGGGTGAAACGGTGTCTAAGGGTTTGCCATTAATGCCAAAGGATCATGTGTGTTTGCAGGTCGTTGTGCTCTAATAGCATTGATGTCTTGTTGAGTCGACATTGCAAAAGTGATATGAAATGATATGTAAGGATCTTAAGTAGGTAAAGTGATTGTTGTTGTGGATTTAAATCAATTAACGTTCACGGGATTTTATAAATCTGTGATTTAAACTGAGAAAAGAATTGAATCTTTCACTGGATTTTACAAAATCAAGAAAAAACTATAAAACAATGATTAATTGTTGTTCAATCGTTGTTGTAATTGAAGAATTTGAGCTTTTGTTAACGATTGACGAGCTTAAAATGATGAACGGTGCGCAAACTTTCAACTTAAAATGAGTAACGGTTAATTAAAACTCAAATAAGGACTAACGATGCAATTACGTTTCACTTTGGAGGACTAACGGGCTGAATTGAAGCAATTAAAGACTAACGGTGTAAACTTGTTTCAACTTGAAGGTTAATGATGCAACATAGGACAAACTTTGAAATTTACATTAAATTCAGGGGCTGCATGTGTCATTTATGCATTCTAGTTTAATAATAATAAACATTTTCCCACCATATTCTTTTCTTCTTCGTTTTGAATTGAAAAATAGAACGAATGTATTTTGATTCTCGCGAGTTTGTACGGTTATCGTCAGAAGAAAATAAATATACCACGTTGATCAAAAATGGACCACGATCACAATGGTATACGTTATAAGTCCCGTAACTAAACGACACTCGAAACCAAAAAATCCAAAATTACTTAAAACTGCTAGTTCGGTTGAAATTGTAAACTGCGAGTTCGGTTGTCGAAAGAGAGTTGCGAGTTCGGTTGTCGAAAGAGAGTTGCGAGTTTGGTTGATCTTGTACCTGCGTATTCGGTTTCCATACAAACCTGCGTAGTCGGTTGACACACAATGTTGCTAGTTTGGTTTCTTCATAATGTTGCTAATTCGGTTCCTTCTTATGAGTTGCGAGTTCGGTTGATGAAGAAATTTACGAGTTCGGTTAAGTAACAAACTGCGAGTTCGGTTAAGTAACAAGCTGCCAATCCGGTTTCCACACAAACCTTGCGAATTCGGTGTCCTTCATAAAAAAACCAAAAACGTACTAGTCCTTGCGTTTGTCTTCTATGGAAACCAACAAAAAACCACAGCGTCCTTGTTGCTTAAAAGATGGATCTTGGTCTCCTTGATTTGTCTTGTGCTCAAACCGTGTGGACCTCACAAGAAATAAGCCAACCAAAATAAGCCCTAAAATAAGCTCTTTAAAAGCTATGTCAGGTAATAAAGTGTAACTCAATAAGGTAAGACGTGATAAGCTTCTAAACGCTTTTATAAGCTGTTTAGACATGACAAGCAAAGAGATAAACCAAAAGTTGACACAATAAGTCTTGACGATAAGACTCCCAAAATAAGCCGTGACAAAATAAACTTCAAAAAGCTTGTAAAAAGCAATAAAAACTACACATAATCTACGGGACACTAGTATTATCAAAATAAGCAACCTCTTGTTTGAAGAAAAAGCTTGAAGCTTTGAGTCTAAATAAGATTATACCAAAGAATAAGCCGCGTGTAGTAAGCTTTAGATAAGCTACATGAAGTTTGACTAGAAAAACATTTAGACAAGTGAAAGTTAACAATGAAAGTTAAAGGCTTTTTGTTTCTGATGAGCAGAGAACACAAAATGATTGAAGCAAACCATGACCTGGTATACTCATTTAGCCCAATGACAACTTATTAGCAGCCCAAAAGAAAGAAATAATATGCGAACTCAAGTTTTGGAAAAGTAAGTTACGAAAGAAAAAATAAGCTGAAATAGATAAGTTTAAAGATAAGCCGAAAATAAACTAGAACAAATTACCACAACAAAACCACTAAACCCAACTTTAGCTCTTGATACCACATATTAGATGATATCATTTCATCACCATAAACACAAAATAAGAGAAAAGATTTTATAGAGAGAGAAAAAACTAGAGAGAGAGAGACAAGAGAGAAAATGGTTACTTGCACTAGAAAGAAAAAAAAGAAGCAACACCCTCTCCACACTTGGAGAGGGCTTTAAATAGTACATAGAGTGGACATGCCTTGTGGGCTTTCTTATGTGTCATGTGGGCTGATAAGTGCTTAATTACACATATCTTTTACCTCTAAAAACGAGCTTAAATGACCAAAAACAGACAAAAACTGCCAAATATATGTTTGTTTTGCATTTGTATTGTGCAGGAAGTGGATATCATCAAAAAGGCAGAAAACCAAGCCAAAATGACAAAACTGAGCATGGAATGGAAAAGACTGTGCAAAATCAAGGCCAAAGTCCAACATTATTGTGGTCTCTAGTGATATATCAAGCAAGTTTAATGTCACGACATCACCGGCACTCTATATTTCGCGCGCGCGTCTCGTTTGAGTAAACATTTGAAACGAAAGGTTAAATCCTCTAATATCTAACAGGGGTTAATGTGTTGTGGGTTATGTAACATGTAATTTCACATAAGTATGCTTAATATTTTAATTTGAGATAATTTAAGTCATTTTATTGTGAAAAATAGGACAAGTAAACATTCTATCCCCACTATTTAAATTATACAACTTCCTCGTCTTTATGTATATATAAAATTTAAATATGAGATTTAAAAGAATTAGAATGAGAAACTCCCCTGATATTGCATCGTTAGATTCTCATGTAGGTTTATTGAGCATGATGTGTACCCTTGTGTGTTGAACAGCGTCTTGAAGTTTCAAGGACTTCAAACTTTAATCTTCTCCATATTGTATATTCTCCATCAATATTGTGTATTACTTTCACTAGAGGTCCTGTATTAAAATATAGAAAAACAAATGCAAATTCTAACCTGGTGTATTCGTTGGTTAGACTCGAAATAATAATCTAAAACTGTACAGGAAGTCGATACGCCATATCCATTCCCTGGATACGCGTTATGTACCATGTGGTCGTTTACGTTGTATTGTTTAACGAATACGCGTATAGACTGTGCTGAAAATAAGACAGGATAACGTTCCAGATAGTCAATATGCCGTATCCATTGGGGTTTGGATACGCTTATAGACAGTCTGGGAAGTCCAGAACTCGAAAAAATTGAATAATACATTCCGGATTGTCTCGCGTCTGCATTTTTTAGTTTAAAGAAAAGTCTTTAAGTTAGACTTGCCCCAATTTAATCTCATCCTTATAAAACAATTTGGGGTCGAACGGGATGCCAAATGGCACCTACAAATTCTTTGATTAGGAAGATTTAAAATGAATCCCCTTTTGTTAAGTGTTTCCAAGTCATGATAATACAATTAATCCCTTGATAAAGTTTCAGTTTTGAAAATTTTTTTAGATGTATCTGTACTTGTTTCCAAAAAGCATAATTGACTGTGCATAGGCACTAACATCGGTATTTATTACATCAGGTAATGGTTTAACAGATAAATCCCTCGAAGAGTGTTCAATATCGATTTTTTCATCATCCATTGTCCTCATCGATTTTGATTATCATGGGTATAAACTTACATTAAAAGGAATTTGATTCATTAAAGTTTAAATGTTTTGTCCTATAGCTCATCACATCTGTAACAATGATGTTTCATCTTTAAATTAAATTCATCGATATGTTGAGGACTTAAAGTGGGTTCAGTTAAGAAATCTAATTTAGACGTTTATGCATCATTGTAAACAATGGCTGGAAATTCATTCTTAAAATTTTAAAGAAGTCTAAATCATCAAAACAGCTAACCGTAGGCTTGGGTGGTGGAAACAAAGGCATATTGACTTTTTCATTATCATTTTCCGAATCCGTTTTTAAATCGTTGACAGAAATTATTTTATAGGAAAATGAATTTTTGTCAAAATTACGTTGCAATTTATCGTAGGATTCGTCAAACGATATTTAAAGTCGATTTCATCGTTTTGTTAGGAACTTACGTTTAGGCTCACACAAGAGTGCTTCAGATGTTAACGTGTCGTTAAAGACTATAGCTGGGAATTCAGTTTCAACGGATCCGAGGTCGTGAACGATTATCCCAGATCTTACCATACGTAGCAGTTTCCAAGTTATACACCTTACACACCTACGAGCTTTTTCTTCCTCAAGCCTGATATACTCTTCCATGGTAATGTTGGGGTCATCCATTTTCACCTGTAATAAATTTGCTAGAAAGAAAATACTGTCAAATGCTTAACTACGGCGTATTTAGTGAACTGGATACGCCGTATGGATGATGAGTCGATTTCGCTGTATTGGTTTAGGAAAAAATTTATACGCCGTATTGAGTTATTCGACTCAGAGGTTACAGGAACTATAATATTGCACCACAAAACACACTATATGCAAATCTACAATGCAGAAATCAAAACACACAAAACAAACTCACAAATTTGCAAATGAATTAAATCTAATCTAAATCTACTAAAACAATAATAAATAAGAATTAAACACTTCACTCCCCCGGCGGACGTGCCAAAAACTTGATGTGCATTGTGTAGGTGTTATTTATGTATCAGTTGTACTATTGTATATTTTGGACTTTAACCTAAAAACAAACACTTTAAGGGCAGTGTTACCTGGTCAAGATGTAGCTTCGTTGGTAAGTAGGGTGTCAATCACTAAGAGCGAGAGCGTTAATTCCTAATTTTATCAGTATTTTAGTTATCTATGTTAGTACTAAATTAATCTAATTTATGTTAAACCTAAGTTAAACCTAAACTAAGGACCAGCCTGAGAGACTGGCACGAGGTTTAGTTATCTAACCAAAGGTTTTGATGACAAGTAAAGTAATAAACACACACAAGAAAACAATAGAGAAGCGGTCGAGAACTAATTTAAGGAAAACATATCACCCTGAATAATTTATCGATATATACAAAACGCAGATTGTCTTATTAGTGCAAAGATTTCTTTTCTCGAAGTGGCATATCATTCTGAACTTAGGCGGTACTTCTTCTAAAGACCTAGACACCGCTAATTCTGTCACCAATTAGGCGCTTATCCGCATAAAAGATCTAATATATAATATTATATTGATTATAATTCATCTAGAGGACAACACCGTGTATGTCGTACTAACCCTAGCTCATCGAGACTTTACCCACTTACTGCTTAACAGTGATTTGTAATAGGTGGTAGTCCACAATCCAAACTATACCAATGATCAGAATGTTATTAGTTAGTACTAAGCCACTACCTACTACGGTACAACTAGTCTCAACACGGCAAGCAGGCATTATAGTAAACCTATTTGTTTCCACCTATACGCATCACTATATGGAGAGCTATCCCAGACTCTTAGCCTACGCCCAAACAACACTGAAGTTGCAGCACATTAAATATGTTTGGACTAGACCAGGTTTGAAGATTAGTGTCACCATTACTTAAGCGCGTAAACAAGTATCATGCTGATATAATAACTCATTAAATCAAACGTTAAAGTAAGCAATCACGATAAACAAACCAAACCATTAGATCTTCAATAAACAAATCTGATACCTAAAGGTATCAAACGATAGTCTTTGTAAAAATACACCGTTTGATAATTGAATGATTAAATAAGAAAACCTCAATCGAATGCGTATTCGGTTGTGCGAAGATTACAAAAGTTTTCTTATGATCTTGAGACTCTTTTCTGACCTTCTAGGCTCCTTTATTCATCTCTTGGTCGACTTTATGGTTTAGGGATTCACTTGCATACCTAAAACTGAGTTTAGGGTCACCTATATATAGTGGTCTGGAAGTCGGTTCAATACGGTGTATTGAGAAGCTCAATACAGCGTATTGGATGACTTGGCGTGGGCTCCAAGAATAAAATATTCTAAAATTTTCTTGAGCTGATATGGATTACGGCATAATCGGACTCCTAAGATATGGGTTTCGGACTCCTCGATATATGTCGTATCGGACTTATTGGGTATGGCGTATTGGGCTACTCTAGTACGGTGTTTTGCACATCTTGGGTACGGCGTATCGAGCTTTTGGTACTGTAGTAGAGACTGAAGAGTGCTTCTTGATATTGGACCCAAAACTATAATATCGATGTATAATCTAATGTGGACTTACCGGCGTTATTTCTTCAAAGTCGGGGCAATGGTCATTTGATCGTCAAAGTCTTGGATACGTATTATAGGTCTAGAATAATATGGCTCGTATTTGCTGTAGATCAGTAGATAGGTATTTGCTATTTTATAATAACTTTTACTGTAAAACGAACCCAAAAGACAAAAACATTAATTAAAATAGCAAATCTATGTTGTGTTTTGTGTTTGTTTGGACATGTGAGGTGGATATAAGAAACATGACAAAAATCAAGACAAAAACAAGAACGAGGATACAAATAAGAGAAGGAGGAAAACCTTTTTCAACGGCGCCTCCTCGGATTTATTGGCCCGGCTCGTTAACCCACTAATGGGGAGACAGCCCTATTATTGCATTAAAGGCCCCAACAAGAAAAATTTAAAAGAAAAAAAACCCAAAAGTAAAATGATTTAATCATGTAATGCTTGAAGGGAAGTAGTGACGTACATTCACGTATGTGACTAAATTAAATGGAACTATGTCACGTGTATGCGCGCTACATATGAAGGAGCGAATGAGGTCGCGACACGTGGCGGGTCATGATATACCAGTTCATTTCATTCTCAATTCACTCAGCTAATTGATCCAACGAATATAATAACTGTGCGTTGAATTGAAGCAAGAAAAAGGCCACGTGGCTCAAGCTTATCGGCTGGATCGTTTTGTGTAGGATGGGAATCCGTGTGACATTAAATAAAAGCCAATGATTGGCCACTCAATACCCCAATCATTGGAATCAAATTACAAAATTACCCCCTTCTCACCCTATATAAACGCCTCGACCCCCTCACATTTAGAGAAGGTAGCTAGTCATTTTTTTTTAATTTAGTTTTTTTAGCTTATTTTAGTTTTTTTAACTGCTTATTGTACCTTGCTTATTTCGTAAGCTTTTCTGATGATGTAATAAAAGATGTTTGAAGCTTTTTAAAGATCTTGGTTTGCTTATTCTTTTTCTTATTTGCTCGATTATAGTTGTTTTCGTTTAGCTTATTCATTAAGCTACTTTTCGTGAGTATTTTCGCAGCCTTTCATCATCAAAAGCTTCTAAAAGCTTATAAAATGATTCCTATAAGCTTTCTAAGCTCATTCGAATAATTTTCATTTGTTTTTAAATACTTTTCGATATGAAAAGCTAAAATAAGCTCGAGTTTAGCTTATCTCTGTGCTTATTTCATTTTGTTTGAATAGAAACTCTTATTTTCTGTTATGTTAAGCTTCTGATCAGCTTATTTGGTTTAAAATGAGCTTAGATTGCTAGATCCAACTTTTATGAGCTTATTTGCTTATTCGTTTTGTAATTTGAGCGTTTATATGCTTCTAGTTTTGTTTAGAGTTATAGTTGTTGTTTACGTTAGCTTGTTAATTTAGTTTTGAGCTTATCTGATTTAGTGTTTTGATTATCTAATCGTTTAAGTTGTAGATCTTAAAAAATCGTTTAGCTTATTATTAAGATTTGGAGTTAAATGTGCTTATCTCAGCTTATATATTCTTTATTTCATTGTTCTATTGTATTTGGCTTAATCTTTTTTTTTAAATAAGTTTAGCATGAGCTTATGCGGTTAGGAGCTTATTCGACCTTGGAACTTAATTTTCATTAAGTGATTGTTTGTTTATAGAAATTGTATTCTAGTCCTTAATCTGAGTTTGAGCTTATCTATTTATTATTTTATGAATCCTTTTCGTAAAACAACTAGCACGTTGGTTGGATATGAAATAAAATTCAGATTAAGCCTTGTGTGTTCTAGGCCACAATTATTGGTTTGTGTAAATTTCAATTGGGCTTGTGCTATTAATTCGGGCCACGTTTGGATTTGTTGTTATTGGGCCACAATTAGGGAATTTAGTTTAATTTGGGCCAATAGTGAATTGCAAATAAGAATTGCAAATTGTGTAGTGTAATTGTTTAACATTTAACAGTGTGTTTATATTTTTGTGATGTTTTTGGTAACGGTCAACTCATGAGGCGCGGACCTTAAGGGTTTATTTAGCTAGACCGAATTTGATTATTTGTTTTAGCTAAATAAATCGAGTGGTATTCGTTTAATTGCGGGTTTTCAATTCGGTTCTATTTTCTAATCCTTTTTCAATACTTAGAGTAGATTTATTTTATCGTTTTATAATATATTTGCCTATTTGATTTTTGTCATGCTTAGTGTAGACTTATTTTTACCTTTTGATGTTATAATGTTTGCCATATTTAGTTAGTTGATTTATTTAATCATTTAGTGTTTAGAAATTAGTGCGGATTTAAAATATGATTAGAGATTATTATTTTTCGACATTTATTTAGATTAAAGTTTTTTTTTAAATAAATAAATAAATAAATAATAATAATTTTTTTAATGTAGGATTTATTTTTAGAAGTTTGCAATTTTAAAAATTAAATTTATTATGCTTGCTTATTTGTCTCGTTTTAAATACTCATTTTTGTTTAACGCTTTACATGTCTAATTGTTTTTATTGCTTTGCTCATTTTTATGCTTTTATTTACTTTATCAATATGTCAAGTAGGATTTAGGAACCCAAATCAAAATCATTTTAAACCATTCAAAACGCGCGATCACGAACGTTTCCGTTTTTCAATTCACGCTTCGCCGAGGAAACGACTCGGGAGGTTTTTAAGACAACTTTGGTTAAAAGTTTGTTTCTCAAACCCGACGGAAAATACTATTTATACTATAATTGTCTAATCCTTATATACTTTTATATTATATTATATATAGTGTGTTTGGAGACGCGAATCAGTAGACTTTCTCGAACTCTTCATTTATTCTCCAAAATGCGTGCCTTTTAGCTAATCTTCTCCAAGTACTCCATAATTACTGAAATTCTCAAATACAAACGATTAAGTAACATTTCCTTGCAATAATCATATAAAATGGGTTGTTTACATGGGATAAATGATGTTATAAAATAGACGTTATTTGATGTCATCAGAGGTTATTTATGCTGAAGATGTACAAGGTGAGGAAATATCACACACAGTGGTTCTAGAGGAAAAGACAGCTGAACTTGATGAAGGCCAAGCTGGATCAGACCTTGGTAAAACACCTGAGTCTCGACCTCCACCAGAGCATGAACACATGGATGAAGACCAGGCTGGACCAAGCCTTAGACAAAGTCATGAGGCTCTTGCTGGACCAAACCCTGAGTCGATGCATGATGATTTCATTGCTAAAGTATACCCAAAGGTTCATGAAAGCTTGAAACATACAACGGAGGAACATGTCCACCTGGAGAATCCTCTAAGCTCATCAGGGACTCTATCATCTACGAAGAATTTAGATGATGCTTTCACTTTTGATGATCAGTTCCTGAATGATAAGCCTATAGAAGAGGAACCAGGGAAAACTACTGTGGAAACTGAAGTTGAATCCATGGTCACTGTTCCCATTCATCAAGCCTCTACACCAGTTCCTCCTCTATCCATACCCATCATTGATCTTTCACCACCAAAACCGGTATCCTCCCAACTTCAAGAACCAATCATTGCAGCAACTACTAAAGCAACAACAACAGCCCTTCCACTTCCACCTCCTCCACAATAACAAAACACAACATATTCTTTGTTAGCCTTTCGTGTCATGATGCTAGAATAAAGATGTGTTGATCTTGAAAAGAAACACAAACTCCAGGACAAGATGACTCAGGCTCTCTCATCCAGGATATTCACATTAGAGCTTAAAGATCTGCCTCATAAGATCAATCAAACCGTCAATGAAGCTGTAAAAGAGGCTGTACACGTAGCTCTACAAGCTCTCCTTCGAGATCGCTTCAGAGAACTGCCTAAAGCTGATATAAAATAAATTCTTCACCAATGGATGTTTGAGAGTGGTACCTACAAATCACTTCCTGAACATGTGGCTCTTTATGAAGCTCTTGAAGCGTCTATGAAACGTGCAAACCGGGACGAGTTCTTTGCTAAAAAAGACAAGTCTTGAAAGAGACGCCGTGATGATCAAGATCCTCCTCCCACTCTACCAGATTTAGATCTAAGCAAGAAGAAAAGACATGATACTGGTACTTCTGGCTTAAAACAGCCTCTAGCTCCTTAGTCCTCTACATGGAAAACTTCTAGAGAAGCTCCTTTCGGCTCCTCTAAGCAGAAGTCCGTTCCTCATTCTAAACAACCAGTTGAAGATGTGCCTATACTAGATGATATGAATATCTCAGATTTAGAGGACACCGATATTGCTTATCTTCCCAAGATCAAGACCAGACCAGACTGATTCAAGCCTATTCTAAAGGAAGACTGACCAGCAACTCCAGAACCAGACTAGGTCATTCCTCCGAATGATTTATCGGAAACTGAGAACAATTAGGCCAAAGCACTTGCCAGCTCATATCAAGATCCAGGTGAATACAAGCTACTATGGCAGACTGGCGATATGAGTTCATTCATCAACTGGTTCTGCAAACGGATTAAAAAGAAGAAACTGAGCAAAGTAGACTTAGAAGGCCCAGCTTTCAAGGTAGTCTGACCATTTCACAACAACAACATTTCTCTTCATTTTCAGATGAAAGAGTGTCACTTGCTGCTTACCGATCAAGTTGATTTGGTTAATCCTGAAGGTCATTGAGTAGTACCTGACGTGAGCAAACCATTAACTCTCGGAGGTGCACCAGGTCTTAGGTAACAATTCAAACACAATACTTCTTCAATAAGGATCTGGAGTATCTAGTGACACGTGACAAAGGAAGAAGGTCGGCTTTATCCATATCCAAGCTGAAAGCTGCTCAATATCTAGACTTTGGGCTTGAAGAACTAGTACCGTCACTATGGATTGAGAGTGAACGTGATTATGATATTAGTGCTGCTTATGGTATCTCCCACTGGTAGTTTAAGCTCAAAGAATTCTACATCACAAGACACGGTGCCCCCTCTGATCGCAGTATAGTCAGATCCCACATGCGGATTCTCAGTGTAGTCAGTCTCAAGACTTATGAAAGATACGGGTATACCTTTTTAAAAGAGATTGTTCTTCGCAGAGCTGACTACAATGAATATAAGATCTCAGAAGCTGACTTCAAAAATCTGCATCCGAATGATTTTAAAGATATGTACTTGCTTCATCTTCAAGGTCAGCTCAATCATTTATCTGGTGCCGACAAAGTTCATCTCTTCAACACAGTCAACCTGTGGATAAGGAACATCGTCATCAAAAAATGTGTGGAAGATCTGTAGCTTGGGATTGAAAGTTATCAAACGAAACTCAATCTCACTCAACCGAATTGGGATGCATCTGAATTTTTGTTCAAAGAAGATTACACCATAGTCAGCAAGCGGAGGGTGGTAATCTACAGAGACATAAATGATCAGAAGAAGATGATGCGAGAGACTGAGGTGCACACGTTTAGTGATGGCACGTTAAATAGGATTCTGGATAAGCTGGATCACATGGTTAAAGATTTCAAGTAAAATCCGAGCATGGAAACAAGAATTTGGTCTGAGGACGATAGAAGGAGGAGTAAGGAGTTTATGGAGGTGATCAAGAGAAGACTCAAGATTAGGAGAATATTTTAGATTCTCGAAAGCTTTGTTAATGGAAGGTTAAGAGATGTTGACTACAGACTTATCCACAGAACTGAATGATTTCATCATTCCGATACTCAGGTCAATATTATCTTATTTCGTATAATAAATCTTGTACATTCTTATCATTATGTAGTGTAACTTTAGGTGTTCAGTGACAAGTATAAAGTTTTTCAAGAGTTTTTCGTTAAACTTAAAATCTTTCTAAATGTTTTATACTTGTCACTCACACGTACCCTCATAGGTTAAAGGGGAGCATTAATATGTTCCCCATTCAACTTGTGAATAATCAACAACATTTTTCTCCCAGTTTTCCAACATATTTGAATCCATTGGTATCCAAAAATATTCAAATGGTTTGAAATTTTTGATAAGAGGAGAAATGTGATTTTTTAAATATGACAATGATAAAAATGTAATTTTGTAGACTCATGTGTATACTCCTTCCTCCTTGTGCTAAACATTTTCGTTTAATCAATGCACGTGTTGAGGGGGAGCGTTTCTGAAAATTCAAAAACAACAATCGAGGTACTAAAAGCTTTGATATTTATATCACAAGTACTTGATTGAGTTTTTCTTCTTGGTATTTATGGACAAGGATGATGTGTACCAAAGTGGAGCGACCATGAATTTACTTTTATTAGAGTTATAAGGTTGATAAGTGATGTGTTGTCGGTATTGGGTCAATTATTTGATTATCATGTTTTAAATTTATATTTATCTGACAAACCTAAAACAACACTTTAATAAGCAGTGTACCCGGTCAAGATGGAGTTCGCGGTAAGTAGGGTGTCGAACACTAAGAGTGGAAACAGTAATCCTATATTCTTATTAGGATTTTAATTAGTCTATATTACTGGTTATCCTATGCTATATATGTTGACTCTATTGATATGGAGGGTTTTTCAGTCTGAGAGACTGGACAAGGTTTGGGGAAACAAAATTCAATTTATTACACAATAAACACAAAAGAAGAAATTAAAAGATAGAAAGCGGTACAAGCTAAATGAAAACTGTATGAGCCATATTAAATCCGATTCAATGTGGTTTTGTTCTGTTTTGTGCAATGATTTACTTTTCTCGAAGTGGGCTTATCATTCTTAGGTTAGGAGGGTCATCATCCTAAGGACCTTAGACACATTAAATCATGTCAACAATTTAAAGTGTCCCACACTTAATGAATCCTTTAGTTGAATTATAATCTATCTTTGGGAATCAAAGCAGTGGTGATCTGTTATAAACCCTAGCCCCATACGGGACTTTACCACCTTATTGTTGGACGGTGTTTTTATATAATGGTAGTCCACTTATTCAAATTCTTTATCAAGTTAATTAAGAGCATGTTTGCTGAAAACTTAAACGGGGTCACCTACCGGTCCAACTAAGCTCATAATTTAAAGGTAAAGATAGAACATTATTTGTGATCCTATTGGTCTAGTAATATAAAACACGATATGGAGAGCTATCTCAGTATCTAGATTACTTTTTAGGTATCAATAGGACCCATTGAATGTAGGCGCATATTCAAAAACATTAAACAAGGTTGAGGTGTAAACATAATTAAACAGTAACGATAAATTAAGAAATTGATTTTAAAACTACCAAACATTGAACTTTCATTAAGATGGCTAATACCCGAGGGTATTAGCCTCATAACCCATTGTAATTATACAAGCGTAATCAAACAATTGAAAATTGAACGATTAAGAGAGTAAAATTTACATGATGTCTTCTATGGATTCATGATCAATGCTTGAACTTGGTGGCTGATCTTCTCTTCTAAAATTCATCTTTTAATGAGTATGGTATAAAGAATATGATATTGTACACTGAAAACTCGTTTTTGAGTCTTCTATTTATAGTTGCTAAGAAATACTCGATACGCCGTATCTAGCAAGGTCAATACGGCATATTGGGCTAGATTCCTTGGAGTGTGCGCTATGTTCATAATAAATCTTTGATATCATTCCTAATTTACTTGATTTATTGTATCTTTGAATAGTTATCTTCATGGATACGGCGGTATACAGGAGGGATACGCACGTATTAGGAATTGGTCAAACGACGTTTTTTGTGAAGTCAGGTGCTGATTCGGCAATATCTCTTTTGTGGGATACAGGCGTATTGGTCAGAAATCAGCAATCTTCAAATATCTTCGTTTTAGCTCCAATTTATGCGCCTTTTAGCTTGTCTTCACAAAACACTTCTGAAATTACTGCATTTATCAACTTTAAAGCAATAAGTACTAAATTATGCAATATATTTATAAAACTGGGCAAAACTATGGGATAAATGTTTATAAGTGACGTTATTTGATGGTCATTCAAATATCCCCTCTTGAATCCTAATTGTCCTCAAGTAGACATTAGAAAAAGTTTCAGTTTATGAAAATGTGTCCCAACCGAAGTTTAGGATTTTCCGTTTAAGCATCATTTTGTCCTGATCACCTGTACATAACCAAGCTCCTCATGAAATATGGAAATGAAAAACACAACTAGATCACTCAACTAATCTAGGGTGCAACATTAAGTTAGTACGCTTATTGTCGGTCGTGATTAGCTTCGTATCATAGGCTGGCATACGGATACACATCTCATCCGCTAAAGATAAGGAGAAACAAGTCAAAAGGTAAATTGGGTTTAGAAGGCTTAGGGTTGATCATTCAACAATCTTTCACCATAAGTACCACACCAACAAGGCAGCTGTATCGCACATACACGGCTGTAACGATGGAATAGACACATACAATCCGATCACATCCCTGTTCATGGTTAGGATGAAGAATTATATAGGGCAGGGAGCTTTTAACTTTCACTGAAAGTCGTCATCTAACAAGGCAACTGAGACATGCATACATGGCCGTAACGACGGAATAGACATGCGTGCTCGAACAAGTCCTCATTCGAGTGGACATTAAGGTTAGATGCATAGGAAAGGAAGTAAAATTATGTGTGAAAAAATTCACGAAACAAATAGATTAAGCCAAAAAATAAGGCTATGGTTGATATTTATACTTCTCCCCGACCGTTCCATGACAAAGACTCAAACATATAGACAAATGCCTCGATCACAGAAATGACAAAGACAACCTAAGTTGGCGTTCCCATAACGGTCAACTTCCCTTACATCCCGCTCTTTATAAACTTTTACAAAATAAGTGTATATCGACCACTTTTTACAAGACTTTACATCGTTGATTTTTGTATTGTATCAACGAATAATCGATCCTTCCAAGTAATTCCTTCGGTATACACTTCTTTTGAACCGACCATGTTTCATCCTTCTTTTTTTGCTTTTTTTAAATAATTTACATCCATAATCGCGGTTTACATTCCACCGTCTTCACTATCATAATTCATCCGGATAATCTTTTCCTTGAAGTGCTTCTTCTTCGGACATGATTCATAATCGCGAAAGTAGCAAAACTTACAAGCTACATAATTTTCCCATTGCATTATGCAATTTCCCGACCATTACAGAGATAGAAAAATTTCACTTTGACACAGGAAATACAAACTTTACACGAAAGCAACTAGCAACATTGATTAAAATAGGCTTAATCTACACGGTAGGCTAAGGTACAAATGTGTAACAAAACATATATTATGGTGTAGAAAAGAAAGGAATGGCTCAACAGGTTGTTCTAGGGAATCCTTAATCTAAATATGAGAGTAATCAAAGGGTTACACGGGAGTTAACTAACCAGTGTAGTTAGTTAATTTAGGACATGTAGCTATTTTTGGTTTAATTCCTAGAAGAAATTTATCAGTTGAACATGTTCCTCCATCTAAATCCATAGTACTAATCATTGCGGTCTCGAGTGATATACCAGGCCAAGTTCTAAAGTCCACTACATCACCGGCACACTCATAATTATGTAGAATTTTTAGTAAATAGTTAGAAACGGAATAGGCTTAATTCTCACAATATGTATCAAGGGTTATAGTGCGCTAGGTAATGTAACTAGTGATTTTTAAAAAAGTCATGCTGAAAATTTTTAATTTTGGCCGTTTTTAAGCACTTTGCATGTTATTTTGTAAAAAAAAAAACAAGTACGTTCTAATTCTCCATCTCTCCACTTAAATTATACAACGTCCACGTTGTATAGATAAAACAATTAAATAATAAAGGAAAATAGAATTAGAACGGAAAACTCCCTGATATTTTGCTCATGATAATTCTCCAAGATGAGTCCTTGAGCAAAAAGGTGTGTTGACTAGGGCTTTAGAATGCCCGGATAAATTTAACACATGTCTTTTTTAGAATATACCATATCATAGTTTCAGCAAGGTCCTGCATAAAAGATTAGAAGACAAGTGCAAATTCTATCTCGCTATAATGGTACAAGATAACAATTAAACACACAACTGTACAGGGATCAATACGCTGTATCCTAAACCCTAGAATACGCCGTTTGGTTCCTATAAAAACAATTAAATTAATGGAAATTAAATATTAAGTTTTTAAAAACTGATAACGTCCAGACACGTCTATACGCCGTATCCAGAGGGGTTCGATACGCCATATAGAGTGTCTGGGAAGACAGACTCGTGCAACAAACAATTAAAATGCGACAAACAATTAAAATGACCGGGTTATCTCTCGGAAAGCACTTTTGTTTCAGTTGGTCTTTAAGTTCGCCCTTTTTCCACTTCAACACTTTATTTATATGGTACGTGTTACCGTCCATCCGCAATCTTTTCTGTTGAAGAGTTCGTGGTAGATGCAAGACATGCTGCCATGAGTTCTTTCTACAGGACCTATAGTAACGAATTCTTCATCATTGCCTATCGAATGTCGTACGACTGTGAATTCTTCAGTTCTGCACAGTTCGTCTGGGTTGTTGATATCGCGGCAAGCGGGGATTGGTATCGGGGAATATTCCCTATTAATGACTTAGTAAATGTCTTTTGCTTCCTGCGCGTCTAAACAGGGTTTATAGAATGTATACGAACATGTCTTTTTGCATGGTTCTTTGTATTCGTCGAGGTCACCAATCGTTCCTTTAGTACGTTCATTTACATAAAATTCCCATAGCCTAATTTTGGTATTTTTGTCAATCTCCAAATAGTTGTCATACTTTGATGCCAGCCAATATTATAAATTCAAAGTAATCCGTACGTTGTCCAGGGTAATCAGGATTTTGCTATTGCAATTATGGAACAATGGGTAATATTTATGAAAAAATTTATCGTTCAATTCACTCCAGGTAATAGTGTTTCATTTATTTCATTGTTCCCCCATGTCTTGGCATCTCTACTGAGTGATTTGAGAAGTGTGTAATCGTAGTTCAATCTTTTCCTCATTTGGCATCTTAATCCATGGTCAGTATTTCGGCACCTTGCAATGTGATCAATAACGTCCCCTCCATCCATGTCATTGAAGGCATTGTAGCAATATTTTCAAGAATTAATCACTGATTTTTAGTTCGAAAGTTGTGATCCATCCGTGAGTTATTATGCTCTCCATTCCCATTCCTTGCGTCATCATAGCTTGGTACCATCCTGAGTTGCGACAAGCGATCACCACTTTATAAAAAATGGAGGAAATTATTAGTAGGATATATAGAAGATCGGATGATATGTAATCAATTGACATATAACGTCGTATTCAATTAATGTGAATACGCCATATAGGTCCAGTGGAATGGTTCCAGGTACGCCGTTAGTGTTTACGGAATACGCCATATTGAAATGTTGGAGAACAGATACGCATTTTAGACTGTAAAACTCAATACGTGTCCTGAGCAGAAGGTTTGATACGTCGTATCCAAACTGGTGGATACGGCGTATCAGGTGATAAGTAAGAATAGATTAATATTTAACATGATTAAATGCGGGAATTTAAATGCGAATAAATACAAACAAAATTTTAAATAATTAGATTACTCTAAACTAAATTAATTAATGGTTAGAAATACTAATAAGAATAAGGTTTAATTAATTCACTCCCCGGCAACGGTGCCAAAAACCTGATGTGTTGTCGTGTAGGGTTAATTATTTGATTATCAAGTTTTAAATTTATATTTAGCTGACAAACCTAAAACAACACTTTTACCGATCAGTGTTACCTGGTCATGATGGAGTTCGCGGTCAAGTAGGGTGTCGAACTCTAGAGTGGAACATTAATCCTATATTCTATTAGTATTTTAATTAGTCTTATTGTACTGGTTAAACCTATCTATATTCGTTGTCTAATGATATGAGAGGGTTTTTTAGCCTGAGAGACTGGCACAGGTTTGGTGGAAACAAATATTAATTCAATACACAATAAAACAAAAATGAAGAAAATCAAGAAGATAGAAAAGCGGCACAAGCATCCAAAATGATAGTAAAAACATGTATTAACCATATTAATCCGATTCAATGCTGGTTTGTTTGTTTTAGTGCATTAGATTTACTTATCCTCGAAGCGGAATCATTCTTAAGACTTAGGCGGGTCTCAGTCTAAGAACCTGACACAATTAATCTTGTCACAATTAACGTTCGCATAAAGCATCCTTTAGTTTAATATATTTCTATCTTTAGGGAATCATAAGCAGTGGTGATCCTTTGAACACTAGCCCAACTGGACTTTACCCACTTATTTATGACGTAGTTTTGTTACTGATTAGTCCACTATTTCAAATTCTTTTTCAGTTATTTAAGAGCATGATTTCTAATAACATAAACGGGTTCACCTACCAGTTCCAACTAAGCTTATAATTTAAAGGTAAAGATAGAACGTTATTTGTGATCATATTGGTCCAGTAATATAAAACATGATATGGAGAGCTATCCAGTATCTAGATTACTTTTTAGGTATCACTAGACCCAGTTGAATGATCAGGTCGCATATTCAAACCACAGAAACGTATGAGGTGATAAAAATAATTAAACAATCAAACGATAATTAAGAAATCGATATTTAAACAACCAAACATGAACTTTCATTAAGGTGCTAATACCCGAGGGTATTAGACCACAACACATTGTAATTATACCAAGCGTAATCAAAACAATTGATAATTGAATGGATTAAGAGAGTAAAAAATTACGCGATGTTTCTATGAGATTCGTGATCAATGCTTAACTTGGTGGCTGATTTTTCTCTTCTAAAATTCGTCTTTAATGAGTTATGGTAATAAAGAATATGATAATTGCACACTGAAAACTCGTTTTTGAGTCTTCTATTTATAGTGTCTAAAAAAGACTCAATACGCCGTATCTGGCAAGGTCGATACGGCGTATTGGGTTGAATTCCTTAGAGTGCACGCTACGTTTATAATAAATCAGTGATATCATTCCCAATATACTTAATTTACTGTATCTTTAAATAGTTGTCTTCATGGATACGGCGTATGTAGACAGGAGGGATACGCCGTATTGGGAATTGGTCAAACGCGTTTTCTTGTGAAGTCAGGTGCTGATATGCCGTATCTCTTTTGTTGGATACGGCGTATTGGATGAAATCAGCAATTTCAAATCATTTCATTTGCTCCAATTTATTGCGCCTTTTTGATGTCTTCAAAAAACACTATTGAATTACTACATTTATCAACTTTAAAGCAATTAAGTACTAAATTATGCAATAATTATATAAAAGTGGGCAAAACAGATGGGATAAATGATATAATAAAGTGATGTTATTTGATGTCATCAAATATCCCCCCACTTGAATCCTACTTGTCCTCAAGTAGACTTTAGAAAAAGTTTTAGTTTATGAAAATGTGTCCTAACCGAAGTTGAGGATTTTTCGTTTAAGCATCGTTTTGTCCTAATCACCTGTACATAACCAAGCTCCTCACGAAATATGGAAATGAAAACACTCAGATCACTCAACTAATCTAGGGTGCAACATTTAAGTAGTACGCTCAATTGCTCGGTCGTGATTAGCTTTGTATCATAGGCTTGGCAAGGATACACATCTCCACCGCTAAAGCTAAGGAGAAACAAGTCAAAAGATAAATTGGGTTAAGAAGGCTTAGGGTTGATCATTCAACAGTCTTTCACCATAAGTACCACACCAAAACACAGGCAGCTGTATCGTATATCATGGCTGTAATGACAGTATAGAAACTTTACTAATCCGATCACATCCTTGTTCGTGGTTAGGATGAAGAATGATATAGGGTGTGGTGATTCATACACTTTTAACGAGAGTATTTTTTATCATCCAACAAGGCAGCTGAGACATGCATACATGGCCGTAACGACGGAATAGACATGCATGCTCGTACAAGTCCTCGTTCGAGTAGACACTAAGATTAGTTGCTAGGAAATAGAAGTAAAATGGGTGTTAGACAAAATTAACGAAACAAATAAATTAAAGCTAACAAATAAGGTACGGTTGCTAGTAACTTTCCCCCGACCGTTCCATGACAAAGACTCGAACATATAGACAAATGCCTCGATTATAGAAATGACAAAGACAACCTAAGTTGGCGTTCCCATAACAGTCAACTTCCCTTACATCTCGATCTTTACATACGTTTACAGAATAAGTGGTGATATCGACCACTTTTTACAAGACTTTACATCGTTGATTTTTGTAACGTCAACGAATAATCGATCATTCCAAGTGATTCCTTTGGTATAAACTTCTTTTGAACCGACTATTTTTCTTCATTTTTTTTGCAATACATCTCGGTTTTATTTCACCGTCTTCACTATCATGATTCATCCGGATAATCTTTTCCTTGTAACACTTCTTCTTCGGACATGATTCATGATCGCGAAAGTAGCGAAACTTACGAGCTACATATTCTTCCCATTGCATTGTGCAATTTCCCGACCATTACAGAGATAGAAAAATTTCACTTTGACATTGGAAATACAAAACTTTACAGTATTACCTCACCAAGCGCTCTTTGTTAAAACCCACACAAGTGAGGACACATTGGATTGAAGAAAACACACGAGGAAATGGAAATTTACACTAAAACGCTTGCAAAAGAAACACAAGGTCTGACAATTGCTACGCTGGCAATCCGTGTGCTCACTCATTTAATCCAACGGCTTCAAAGATGGTATCCAATGATTGCCCAGATTCAATGGACCAGATTACACGGAGCGTCTAACAGAATTTAACTAGAGCATATTGGAGGACTATAATGAAAGCAAGGCCCTCTCCAAATCCTATTCTTTTTAATTGTATTAGTTTTCTTAAGTAGCTTTTGTAATCATTTTACTTAAAATGTAATTTTTCTTATTAAAAAGTTTTTGTAACCTTCATTTCCAAGTATTGTAATCTATTCTCTATTAATGAAATCATTTTTCACTTTTACTTAATATTGTTTCACTATTAAGCTTTACAAAAGCCTCATACTTGCTTACTGTTTCACAGCTCTCAATAAGCTCCTTATAAGCTTTTTGAGTCTCGAAGTCAAAATGAGTAATTAATAAACATTTAATCTATTTAAACCTTTAAAATCAGACAATTACCTTTGCTTAATGGATTTTGAGCTTTTTGATGATAAGCTTACAATGGATGAGCTTATGGATTTTACTTAGCTTATATTATTGATACGCAGAGCATGTGACACTCATTTGAGATTGTTTGCTATTGTTTAGCTAAGACTTTTGGTAGTTACTTATTTTCCTTTTCTGTCTTAATTTCCTAGCTTAATAGTGCTTAACTTTTGCTTATTTCTTGTAAAAACTTATTAGTGATTATTTCTGTCTTTTTATGCTATTTGAATAAGTTTGATTATCTGTTTTTGTTATATAGCTAAATATTAGTTTGCATATTTTATTCAAATCTGTCATACCGCTCCCACATCTCCCCCCCCCCCACGCCCCCTCCCTCTAAGTAGTTGTTAGATTCTAGTCTTTATTTGTTGGTTGTTATAGCTTTATTAAGGTGACTATAAAGTTAGTTATAATTGGCTTTCAAACTTTGTTCAATTGAATTCAATTTATAAGCTTAAGATGGTTTTAAGTGAAATAATGGGGTGTTTGGTACAGGCAGTATTAACTACAAGTTAATACTGTTTGATGCCTTTGATCCTTTAATTTCAATTTAACTTCCAAACTTTGGTTTATAAGTGAATGATTTATTAGGTGTAGTTAAGATTTCTTTAGTTTTCTATTTGTTAAATTTTGGATCTGTGGAGTTTGTTTATCTGTATTAGTAGCCATTAGAGATATTAATATGGTTTAGTTGTTATTGTTTCCTTATATGCTCTTTGTTTGGTCTGTCAAAATGGAGCTGATTTAAGCCTAGTAAGTTGCTTTATTAAGAGGATTTAAGTTTTGGTCTTTTGTGTGCTAACTGCATCAGATAGATAAAAATGCATAAGTACATTTTCTAGCTTAATTTTCAGAGTGTAATTGGAGTTATTAATATTTGATATTCATAGAATAAGTTGTCCTTAAGTCATAAATCATCTTTTTCAATTTGGATTTTCAAAATAAGCTCATAAGATTATCTGTTTTTAAGCTGCAAAAGTGAACTTTGTCTTTTCAAATCAAAACCAAATTCAGCAACTGCTGAGTATTTTAACTGTTTTCAATGTGCTTTTTCATTAAGCTCTCATTATTCAAAACAGTTTTAAAGAGCAATTTCATTAAGCATTTGAGTCAAGCTTTCAAAATATATAAGCTTCATTTCTTGTAGAGCTTATTTGCTAGCTTAATATTAAGCTCAAAAGTAGCTTAGGGTCTGTTTGGTTTCAAAGTTTACTTAAGAGCTTAGTGTGATTTTTCAGCTTATGGCTTGTTTCTTGAGCTTATTTCTGTCCACATTGACTTATTAGGTTAGTCTTCTAGAATAGGACAATCTGCTTTAATTAGTTTACTTTTAGCTATATTTTAGCTGTTTGGAGTGACTTTAGTTTTCTTAAAATAAAATATCCAAAAATAAAGTTAAGTATTTTGTCATGTTTTCAGCTGTTTTTTAGCTTATTTAGGCTTTTCAAAAATAGTTGTCTTATTAACAAGTGCTTATTTTCAGCTTTCTAAAACATTTTGTTTTTTATAAAGTTTCAAAAAAAAGGGGGGGAGGGGGGAAGTGAAATCGCGGGGTGAAGCAAGGCTCGAACCCCGACTCAACACCCTACAACCCTTTATAGCACACACACCACACACTCACTACCAAATGCACCTTAGGGTCCTTTTTTCATCTAATTTACAAAATTTATATTTGAATCGTTTTTCTTCCTTTTTAGCTTATAAGCTGTTTTAAGCTTCTTACAAGGCTTATTCGAATAAGCTGTGTAATTCAAGCTTATTTTTCCCTAGGTTCTATTTAGTTCAGCTATTTTCATATTTTTTTATCAGGAATTTTTTAGAATTTGTTTAGTATTTGTAAACATGTTAATTTATTTTTGTCTAAAATTTAAAAAACCATTAAAAAGATAGAAAAATAATTCAACAAAAACATAATCTTTTTTAGAAAAAATTTTTTTAGTGTAGAAGGTTTCTAGAACAAATTTGTTTTGCTTTCGTTTAGGGTTTTAAAATTGAAAATTTTCAATTTTTTAAGACGAGATTCTTTTCCGTTCTCGTTTTTGCGTGTTTTTAAGCTCATTTCAATTTCGTTTTTGTTCTAGTTTTTTTTAAACTTACTTTTTAGTCAATTAGAGTCTATTTCACAGAAAAATTTCATTTAAGGTTAAATATGGAAATTTTTTAGGGGTTTTAACTGCCGTTTAGGTTTCCGTTTTGCGTTTTTAGTTAAAGTATAATTTCGTTATTTGTTTTCGTGTTAATTGTTATCATTTGCTTATTTTAATTTGTAGAAGTAGATAATCAAATCAATCTTTGTTTTAATTCAAATCATTGTCCGAAACAACCAAACGTGGTTTCAATTTCACAAATCGTTGGGGAATAATGACACCGGGAATCATACTTCCCTCGGTTAATATATGTATCACGTATATAATTTATATAATTATTTGTGAGATTTCCTTTTTACCTTTGTCTCAAGGGGTAATTTGGTAATTTTCTTTATATTATATATTTTATTATTTCGTTATAAGATTGCTATATCACTTTTCTCATTTAATAATGCATGCTCAATACACACACAAATATAAAATATAAAAAGTGTTACATTTTGTTCAAGTGTCGTCATAAAAATAGTATGACAAATATAATGTTACATTTCGTTCAAGTGTCGTCAAAAAAAAAGTATGTCGCTAGGCAAACATTTCAAAGGGGAAAGAGAAAAAGTTTACAGAAGGCAAAAACAGCGCACCATCAGCTCTTTCGTTGTTTAATGGGAGCATTTTATATTGTCTCGCCCAGGGTAGCGAAAAAGTCCAAACCGACGTGAGATAGAGTTAACACAAGGTTTAAAACCCGCGCTTCGCTGCGGCGCGTGTTTTATTGTCGTTCGGGTATGAATTTGTGTCGTTTGAAGAAGGCTAATACTTGAAGCATAGAAAAAATATTAATCAATGTCCATAAAAAAAGAACCGAAATTGATATTTAAGGTATGCTACCACCCTATATAAACATTACTTACCATGCTAACCCGTTTAATGATTTGAATGATGTCTGCCTATGGTGTTCCTCTAATATCACGTGTGTGATGGTGTAAACTATATCATGGTTTTGGAGTTCTCCCATTTGTGCAGGAAATGTGTGCCTGATGCTGATGAATTGGTGACTGAACCACTGCAGCAAACTCCTACTCCAAGAGTTGAGTAGAGATTCTTTTCCTTCTTTTTAGTGTTCTTCGACAATTTGAGTATGCCTGAATCTGATATGGCATGTATATCCTCTAGCTTGTTGGTATGTGCTTAATTACACATACCTTTTACCTTTAAAAACGAGCTAAAATAACCAAAAACGGACTCAAAATGCCAAATATATGCTTGTTTTGCTAATTGTGTTGGGCTAAGAAGTGGAGGAGAGGAAGGATTGAGAAGGAGGAGGAACGGAATATCTCACAAAAAAAGACGAAAAACCAAGCAAAAAAAACGCGACCTACCAAAACGCGGCAAACACCGACATGGGGACACGGGATGGAAAAAGTGTTGGTGGGTTCTGGTTTCTTGGTGGCGTGATTGGGAGGGTTGTGTGGTAGAGGTTTGGAGTGTGGCTGGTTTGTGTGGAAGGGGTTGTTTGGTTTGTGATGTATGAGGGTTGGCAAGAGTGAAGTTTTTGTAGTGTTAGATCGGAAGAAGACGAGGAGGGTGGGAAGGTGTATTAGTTTGAAGGGGTTGTTTGTGTGGTAAAGTGTTTTGATGTTGTGAAAAATGACATGGTTCGGCGGTTTTGGTTGTGAAGTGAACGAGCTCCAATAAAGGAGACGGAAAATCAGACTCCAACTCCGGAAAATTTTTCAATCGCTTCTCCCCCCCCCCCCTTTGTAGATGGTGCATAAAATGAAAGTATTTATAAATTTATACTGAAAAGGAAAACTACGGAAAATAAAAATAAAAAAGTGAACAAGAAAAAGAAAAGAAGAAATTTTGATTTTTTTAGCTGTGGTTTTGTTGTGATATTTTATGTTTTTTTAGAGTCTTGCTCTGTGTTTCCGGACTGATCGGACCACGATTCGTTTTTTGCAGTTTTTTGAGCGTCTGGAATTTTATTTGATTGGAACTAGTTGATAAAAAAAAATAATGAACAAAACACAATAGCTCCATGACTACGCCACTCATTACTGCGAACCGTCAGAATGATCCAATCACACACCTTTTTTGAATTTTTTTTTTTTGTTTTTTTTTTTTTGAAAAAAGGAAGAAATAAAACAGAGGGAGACGAAGAGATAAAGAAGTGATATGAGCCTGAGACTGAAAGAAAACAAAGCGAAACAAGTTAGACAAGCACTCACCATCGGTCACACGTTCTATTACATCCCCCCTCGACCATCCGCTGTTTGAACATTTTATTTTCTGTTTGACGGAACGACAAGAAAAAAAAACGTACGAAAAAAGCCAAATTACGCGCGTCCGGAAGTTGAATTTAAAAGATTTTGTGAATTGTTCTCTACCTTTGAAAGACAGTTTTATAACTCCCACACCTTTTGAATTAGCTAGGATATTGATTTTCATTTAGCACATGCAAAATGCAGGAGCTACGGAGTAATCCGACATGAGAATAATATTTTTGTTTGTGAACAGAAATACTCTTCAGCATCAATTCCCTTTGCACAGTGAAACTTATTTATCACTTGGATCTTATTTTTTGTTCCGTTAGTGATGACTATGTACAGGAAAGGTGTCAATCTAATCCTAAGTTCATGATTTATTTATGAAAGAGAGTATGATGTATTGAGAAGTTATTGAAGAAAGATTTTTGAAATAATAAATATTAGTCCCCAAATGTATGACGATGTAATTGATAGGAAAGAGGTAAGATCTTATTTGTTAGTCTACGATTATGAGTACGCGTCCGTGTGTGAAACGAAGGGCCATAAGAAAGGAATCAAACCAACTTATTTACGATTAGTAGTGTTACTATTATTTTAACAGAGTGATTTTTGGAATTTAATTTTTTTTACTAATTAATTAAGAATGTGATTATATATCGAAAAAGTGAAAAAAATGATGAAGAAGAAAAATGTAAGTAGTATTATAGCAATATTATTTTTTTTTTTTTATTGAAAAAAAAACTGATGATAATAAGAAAATCTGAGTAGAAAGGTAATAAAGAATGTTTATAGACAAAACGAAAGATAAGTGAGAAAAAGAATATTGAAAAAAAGGGACAGAGAGAGAGGAAGAAGAAAGAGAGGGAAAAGAAAGTGGGAAAAGAGATAGAAAACAGAATAAAATATGAGAGAAAGCGATAGACAAAAAGAAAAAGAGAAGAGAGAAAGAAAAAGAAAAAGGACAGAAGAAAAGGAAAGAAAGAAGAAAAGATAAAGAAAAAGAATAGAAAAAGAGAGAAGAAACTGAAAGAAAGAAAAGAAAAAGATGTGGAAAAGAAATAAAAAAAAAAAGGAAAAGTGAGAAAAAAAAGTCCAATAGAAGCAACTGAATAAAAAGATAAATGAAAGTGATAAAACTTGAAATAGAATTTGGGAAAAGCTGAATGGATAGGATCGCAAATAAGGAAATGCCAAACCAAACCGCGTGTATAAGTTAGAGAAACGAGAAGTAAGAAGGAAGTTGAAGTGGGAAAAAATAAGCTTACATAGTTAATTTGAAATTAAACTTAATAAAACACTAAAGACAATGTAGAGAAAGGTAGAATCTGCTGGATTTTTTTGACATAAGAAAGCCTCTGTGTGTCAATTTACTGTATTGCATAAACTTGCTGAGAATACCTGAACACTAGTCATTCCTTAGAAGATTAAGCTAGTGAACAAATAATGTATACATAGCAAAATGAAATGGTAATAAATGAAAAGAGAGAAAGAGTAAAAAGAAAGGCTAAAAGAAAGAAAGAGAAGAAACAAGAGCATTGGACAGGAGAAGTAAAAAAAAAACAGAAAAGAAGTAACCAAAAAAAGACGAATATGGAGAAAAAAAAAGAAAAAAATGGAAAAAGAGTGAAAAAAAAAAAGAAAAGAGGAAAAAAAAAGAGACGAAATTGAGGCGTACATTGGAAAAATGAGTAAAAAAGGAAAAGGAATGGATATCTGAAAAAATGAGATCTTAAAACAAGAATAAAAGAAACACAAAAAACAAAACAAAAACACAAACACAAACAAAAAAAAGATAAGCAGGAATAAATATACTAAGAATATAGTGAAAAATAAATAAAAGTAAAATAACACTAGAGAAGAAGTAAAAACTTTAAATATCATACTTGGCAAATGCTTTTAACGCAGTTTATATTAGATAAAGGAAAAAAAGAAAAGACAAAACGGGAAAGAAGAAAGAGAAAGAGAAAAAAAAACATACGATACGAAAATTTAAAACATATTTTGTATGAGAGAAAGAAAACAGAGAAGATAGAATGAATTTTAATCTGTGAAATAGAAGAAAGAATAAAGAGAGTACTTATAAACGTACTCCTGCAAAATAAGATATGAGATATTGAGTGAATAGAATGACTAGAATTTTATTATTTTAGAAGAGATGGTAAGATCTGAAAGAAGAAAAAAAAAAAAGAGAGAAAACTCTAAAAAGAGAGTGATTAGAAAAAGTTGAGAAAGAAGAGATGGAATAAAAGTTCAAAAGAAAAAAAAAGACACTATGAAATAAAGCTCAATTGCGATAAAAATGATGAAAATAAAGTGAAAAAAAAAATGTGTTCGTAAGAGAACTAATATCCTAGACAAGAAGTAAATAAGATATCAAAAAAGTCACAAAAAAATGAGGCGAAGTGATGAAGAGGAGCAGAGAAATAGAGGGAATGAGAAATGGCAAAAGATCTGAACACAGATCAAGAAGAAACGAAAGACCAGAAGAAGCAGGCCAACAAAAAATCAAAGCTGAGGAAGAGAAGAAATAAAATGAGGAGAAGAAAAGAATCACAAAACCACAACTGCCAGTGCAGTAGAGATATAGATAAAGAAGGATAAATTATTAGAGTGAATAAAGATTGAGAAAAAGACCTCAAAAAAATATGAACAAGAGGACATTCAAAACAAGGAGAATTACTATAGCTGAGTCATGAGAACTTAGTTAGGGAGAGCAAAAAAGAAAAGGTGGAAAACAAAAAAAAAGAAAAATGAGGGAATTGGAAATGAGAAATGAAAAAGGAATAGTAGTACGTATTGTAATTATTAATATTAAGCTTAAGTAAGTAAGTTAAAGCAGAAACCAAATAAATATATAAAAAAAAACAAAGATCAAAGAAAAAGAAATAAAGCATCCTGAACAAAGAAAGCAAGGAAAAAAAAAGAAAACTAGATATAATAAATTATTCAGAAAAAGCTATTGAACCTCAAATGCTAAGACTGAAATATGTAAAAAGATAGAAAAGAGAGACTCTAATATTAAAGCTTAAGTAAAGTAAATATTATGTTAAGTAGTATTGTGAAAATATGTTTATTATAAAGTTTTTTTATTTAGAACTATGTTTATTAGATGGTTTTTTTCCTTTAAGAAAAAACAAGTAAAAGTTTATAGGAGATAATGTATAAAAAATAAAAATTGAATGAATATGAATGGAAATGCGAGAATCATAGAATAGGAAAAGAAATAGAAAAAAAAGAAAGAAGAGAGCAGAAAAAATTTTGGGAAAAACGAAGAGAGATACCCCCACACACAGTCAAGAAATTAACAAAAAAAAAAGATGTTCTAAAAGAAAATAGAGACTCAAAGCTTAAAGGAGTCAAACGTTGACTGAAGAATTAGAAAAGATTTAATATTTGAATTGAGAGTTAAGAGAAAATCAAGACTAGTAGTTCGCGTATGTGTGTAAAAGACATTTAAGAAACAGGTAGGAATAATTTTAGGATAGTGAAAAGGGGAAGTAAAAGGAGCTAAAAACACTAATATTTGATAGATATACTAAAAAAAAAGGAATGAACCGATAGCAAAGACAACAAAAAAGAGTAGAAAAGTAGAAAGAACATAAAAAAGAACCAACCGATCCACCACCCCCCCCCCACCCCCACCGACCTCCAAAATACGAGAACAAAAAGATTGTGATTGGGATGTGAAAAGAATAGGAGGAGGAGAAGAAAAAAGATAAGCATTTAAACGTTAGAACTTCCAGACTTAAAAAGTATGAGGAAGCTTCATTTTATAATAGAAAGAATAAGGAATAGGGGAAAAAGAAAAAAAAACAAAAAAAAAAAGAGAAAACAAGGAAAAAAAAGGAACAACAAAGGAAAAACAAAGCATTAAAACAACAACACAAATACGTACACAAATCACTAAAAGAAAAATACACAACAAAAAACAACTGGCAATAAAAAAATACACAAGAAAAAAACGAAACAAATAAAAAAAAAAAACAACAGTACTATAAAATAAAAAAAAAAAAGACAAAGAATGAATGTGAAAAAGAGGAAGAGGTGGAGAAAAAGATCTGAAATGAAATAATACAACTCAGACAAATCCAATAATATAATAAACCTCAACCAAAATTACACCTCGAAAATCATAGGCAGGAAAGAAAAAAGAAATTAAAAGCGCCAAAGCATAGAAGAAAGAAAGAAGAGAAGATGATATATAAAAAGGGAGAGAAAAGATGGAAAGAAAAAGAAAAGATGTGAGAAAGTATGGAGATAGAATGAGGAGAAGCGAGAGAATAATAAGAAAAGAGAGTAAAGGATAGAAAGAGAAAATAAGAAAAAAAGTGTTGAAAAGCAAGAAAGAAATACATGAAGAGAAGAAGGGAGGAAACAAAGAAAGCAAAAAAGAGAAAAAAGGTGCGGTGATGTATGAAGAGAAGAAATAAGAGTAGGGAAAAAGTCGAGGAGAGAGAGGAGATGTGTAAAAGAGAAAGGAATAAGAGATAGGATAATACGATGAGTAAATATGGAATGAATATTGTGGAGGTGCCTTAGGGATATACTGTTAGTAAATGTAGGTAGAATAAGTACACGAATCTACAGAAACTGTTCCCGGTGAATCCAGCGGCCTTTCGCCGCAGCGCTAGTCAACACTTTCCCCAAATCGTTGTTGCTTTGTTATATTAGAAACTAATGTTACTATATTGGGGGATTTCCCGTTCTCCAATCAATAAACTGCCCATCTCTCCACCACCATAATAACCCGCCAAACCCCTATAAAGGTATTATTTTAATAGTAACACCTATGATCCAATATATATATATAACCAATACCACAAAATACCAAAAACCAACCCCGCATCCGTATCGGCACCGCATCGCCGCCCGCAATTCGCCCGCCGCCGCCCGCGCATCCGCCTATCGCGCCACGCCCCGCGCCATCACCGCACATCCTGTCCGCGCCATCCGCCGGCCACACGCCGCATCCATCCATCCCCTGTTTCTGTGTTTGTTGCTCCCATACTTCTCTACAAAATCAGCTCATACATCCTACCAACATTCATTTCATTCCACCCTTACTTTATTTCTATCTTTACCTCGCAGCGTTTATACGTAGTCCATGGTTTAGGCTATATATGTATCTGCACGTTAGACAGTACGTTATTCCCTAGAGACGCACGCATATGGTTTTTTCGATTAGGCCGATTGACGTTTGAGATTGTTCTCACATAAGAAGCTTCCATAAAAGAATCAAAGGGTTGGGTGATTGGGACTAATTTGCTCAAGAGATTCACCTCACACAAACTCAGCAACACTTGGTTTTATCCTCTCCAAAGAAGCACAAGTACAGAGTCCAAGATCTCCTCGGCTATATTTACATAGAGACCTTTTGTATAGCCTTTGAGGGATCTTAGAATCCTTTAGTTTCTTAAGTTTTTAATTTAAACTAGCTTATTTTCAAGTTTATTTATCAGTATATCTTTACATTTCAGGCTTGTAACACTTTCAAGTTTTAACTGCATAGTTTTGTGTTTTTTAAAGTCATCTTTTATAATCCCAAGTGTTAAAGTTTCTTAATGAGTTGGACTTCCTCTGGTTCGGTTTTTCGTTTTTTCCCTCGCTCCTGATATACCCTGTTCTCAACCCCCAAACCAAACAGACAAAAACCATAAAAAACGCCAAAATAAAAAAATAAAAACCCCTAGACCGTTCAAATAAAAAAACTTAATTGCCGTCTTATGCATGTCTCTTTATTAGGCTTTTCTAATTAAATTAGCTTCCTATATTGACACCCAAACTAAGAGCTTTCTAGTATGTATCGTAATCGGGGTTACTATAAAACAATAAGAACACTATAAATCTCTTAATGCTTACTAAGGTTACCTATCTTACATAATAAGACTATGTGAGTTAACACTAACCGTACAGCAATCTCCTACCAATTAACAGATCAGTAGATGGTAAAATATCAAGATACCAAAGAAATAAGTCTTCCCTCAACTTAACACTCTAAAGACAATGAAATGTCGAGTATTTCAACGTTATAGTAACTCAAATGTAATGGATGAGTTGAATTAGATTGAGTAAGCTGTATAGAATGGACCTTCTCATCTACTGGCCCATCATAACCAACAGATTATTAATACTCGTGTAGTACTAATGACCTGTGCTATTTAGGAAAGCCCGTTGATACGCCAAAGACTACTGGCCGCGTTTACTTAGTCGGCGTGCCGCTAAACACGTCTACTAGATGCTTTAGTCTGATAGCTAAGAGATTGGTATTCTAGATTTTCGGAACAAAGTATTGGGACCATCTAGTTGATAAGTAGAACATAAGGTGTATGAGAATTCTAACTGTAGAGTCTATGTCACCACTCTTCTTAACTTGTAAATAAGAGATCATTAAACATATATAATACTGTACGCCTAACAACTAAGCTAATTAGAATTCTATAACAAGAGTCATATATGAATTTGAGCTACTAGATTTTTGATGCTGATTATGACAACTGTTCGTCGAAGAAAAGATGTCTGAACTATGTAAGAGAATAAAACGGATGACTAGTAATGCTCAGTTGTGAGTGTAGAGAGCTAAGTATTGTGTAATCAAAACATCAGATAGATACGTGAAAGCGTTATGTTACTGTTATTAGCGTTTGAATGAAGATCTCATGAACATGAAGTGCTTTTTATAATTTATATTTTTATAATAGATATTGTTGTGTAGTGTATTTTTTATGTTGGAATAATTGTATAATGTATTTAGAATTAGATGTAAGTAATGTATTTTAAAGCAATAAAACGTTGTGTGCATTTTATGTTTGTACTTATGCTTATTGGTTTATATTTTGGGTATTTAGGAATTTTTGATGTTTTAGATACAGGAGTAATTTTATGTGAAGTATAATTAAATATATTTTTTAATGTATTATTAAAAGGATGTTTTTTTTATTAGTATTATATTATTTTATTTTAGAAATATATGTGAATATTTATTGGATTATAAAAATTTTAATTATTTTTAATAAAAGTTGATATATATTTTATTTATAGGTTAGTGTTTTTTAATTTGTAATATTTTATTTTTAGTTTGAGTTATTGTAAGGGTTTAATATAATATCTTATTTATTATAATATAAGTTATTGTTGTATAAGTTGTTTTGTTTGAACATAAAAGTGAATAGGAAATGTGTAGGTATTTATATCTTACGTCAATTTAATATCTTAGTTAAAATCGCAATACTGGCAAATTCGTATTTTTATTTTTGTTTTTGTGTAGCTCTATCATTGAAAGTTCTATACTTGATGAAAAGAAAATAAAAAAAAAAATAAAATAAAAAAAATCTTATGACAAAGAAAAAAAAGAAAAAATATAAAAAAAGAAAATAAAAAGAAGAGAGAAAGGGATTGAATTGTTGGTTTGTGTTTTTGTTTTTTTGTTGTGTGTTTTTACTATTTAGGCTTAATTTTCTATTGTCTTGCGAAGGCTTGTGTTTTTCAAAGTCTGATTTGAAGTTTGCAACGAAGCGAATTAGGTTATATCGGAAGAACCGTTGTAAGGGATAGATAGTTACGTGTTCCTACCCCTAGGATAAGTAACTTTTTGGAACAGCATTTATTATACTAACTTAACACTACGTGTACATTACTCAGAAGTTATGTACTGATGCTAGTTCATTTTTCTTGGATTTCAGAGGTTCAGAAGCGCTGTAAGCAAAGTTACTAACTAACACTAGCTGTTTAGTAAGTCAGAGAATAAACTTCCAAGTTAGTTAGTACTGTAGTGTTTTAAAACTGTTAGGTAGTACTGAAGGTCCCCATTTCCCTATTTTAGCTTTCTGCTTTATTATTTCAGCTTTGGTTTAAGATTATTTTTAGATTTTTCGGTAGATTAAGCTTATTTGTTATCGTGTACTGATTTCAATAGAACTTAATTGTCTTTTCAAATAATTTTTAAGAGGTAATCAAGTTTTAGTTTTCTAGCTTATTTCTCATTATAGTCCATTCGTGGTTTCTTGTTATCCTTATGCTTAAGTGCGTTTTTGGGTTAGTTTAACCTCCTGTTTTAGCATATTTGTTTTCTATTTTTTGTTTTAATTGTGTTGTGTTTTAGGCCTACAGTCTCAACCTTTAACTTGTAACAGTCTACTATACTTGATAACTAGCAGTCTAACTTTAAGTTTAGTACTGGTAATTTGTTATCTTACTGGTTATGGTACCTGTTCGTTAGTACGGTTGTGTTTCCTCTTGTTTTTAATTTAGCTTAATTGCCATGATGTAATTTGCTTATTTTAGTATTTAGATTAGCTTTTTTTTGGGTCTGTCTTTATAAGCTAATTAGTAGCCTTATTTTGCCTTAGTGTAAAAGTTTTAAGTGTTTTTGCATTTCCTAGTCTTTTTTCTTGTTCCGACCAGCTTACATCTAAGACTCTTTCTCTTTGCTGTATTTTTATGTGCTTTGTGCGTATTTTTATCAGTTTCTTTTTTGAGTGCCCAATCATTCCTGTGACACTCAAACTACAAAATCATCAATCCGTCTTTCGATTTTCCATCTCTAGCCTCGTTGGGACATAACGATTCTTGGGAGTTTCTCTCTTACTGTCTTCCTGGTTTTCTTGGGTCTCGCGTATCATGATCCCTTTGAGTTTTATTTTATTATTCTATATATTTACGATTTAATGATTAGTTTTCCGCGATCAAATTTTTGGCTCCGCCGTGGGCGACGGGGGAGCTGTAGTGCTGTTGCAATTCATTGGCTTGTGAATAACATCTTGTTTTTCCGTGCACTGTGCTTCGTATTGCCTAGCATTGTATCATTGAAAAGCTTTGTTGTGTTGTTGATTAAGTTTCTAATTGGTGAAGACTATGAGTATCATCAATGATAAAAATAAAGAAAATAAATGAAATAAAAAATGTCCTCAGTGACAGGATCCATTTTTTTATTTTTTATGTATAGCTATACTTTAGAATGGTGATGAATTTGTTGTGAGATTGATAAAGTTGGTGTGATTAGTGAATTTTTTTTGTTTTGTAGAAGGGAATTTTTTATTTTTGTTTAATGTGTTTGAATAAGTAGATTAAATGTGTTTAGATTAGACCTCAATTTGTGCTTTTTTAGAGACGTCATGGTTTGTAAGTCTCTGTATTGGTAGGTCTGTATTGTTTTGTATGTGGTATAGAGTTGTAGTCTTTGATAGTTGTTGTGAGTTTAGAATGCAGAGGATGAATGATTGTGAAAATGTGAAATCTTCGTATTGTGTATATTGAAATGTTGTGATGAACAGTCAGTATTTCTATGATGTGTGTTGAAGATGCGGATTAAAAGATGGAGAGTAGGATTGTTTGTGTAGTGTAAAAATAGAATGCATTAATAGTGATGAATCATTTATTAAGTAATATAGTTGTGAAAAAATGTAAGTAGATTTGATTAGAGGTAAGATGTGATATGATGTAAAGAAGTGAGTGTGTAGTAGAAGAAAATCAGTATTAAAAGTGATGAAAAGGAAAAATAGGGAATTGAATGAATAAGAAATTAAATAAATAATAAATTATGATGTAAATTAAGAAAATGAAATAGTATATAGGAAACTAAAGGAGGAAATATATAAAGAGAGAAATAAATATAGAAAAAGTGAAGTTTAAGTTAAATAATAGTTTTGAAAAGTGTAGAATTTGAGTAGTAGAATAGAATATGAGACAGTTAAGTGAATTTAAAAAAAAAGGTTGTGGTAAAAGAAAAGAAAAGAAGTGATTTAATATGAGGCAAAAAAAAAAGTTAAGTAATGAAATTATAGAAAAGCAGAAAAAAAGAAGAGATTTAAAAAAAAGTTATATAGATGTGATAAGAAAGGATAATTGCTTCTAATTATGTAGATAGAATGACGTATTACGATATACTTTTGGATGAATTGAAAGTGTTTTTTACTCAAAAAAAATCGCTTTTTAAGATAAGAAAAAGTACATTTTAACGTAAAATGATTTACAAAAGCTACTTAAGATAACTAAGAAGAATTGGAGGAGAGAGAAAAGAGAAAAAAGAATAGGAAAAAAGTAGGAAAAGAATATGATTATGTCATGATTACCGCTGTGTACCAGAAGATAAGAAACGTATCATATTGGGGAAAAAAGAATAGGATTTGTCAGATGATGCCGTGGTGAGAGGGCCTTGGGGCCTTGCTTTTCTATTTTCATTATAGTCCTCCAATGAAGCTTCTAGGCTTAAAGATCTTCTGTTTGAGTACTGCTTTTCTTGTAATCTTGTCCATTTGATTTTGAAATCTTGGCAATCATGGACTACCATGCACGTTATTTTTTGCGACGGGGGATTGAGCCTTGATTTCGTTTGGATTTTTTTTAATTTATGTTTGTGCGATTCAAATGAGTACGTGAGCACACGGATTGCCTAGCGTCTAAGCCAGCGTAGCATAGCTTCTAGGCATTCGTGAGGTGTCTGACTTGTTATTTTGTCGGCTGTGGGGGTGCTGGTGGTTGTGCTGATATAATTCCGGGGTTCTGTATGTCTTTTAGTTTCATTACTGTCGTTTAGCCTGGTTTTGTGCTTGTGTCTGTGTTGTCAGGAGTCTGCTGGTCGCGTTTGTATTTCGAACCTCTTTTGTTTTTGGCTAGTGTTTTTAACCGTAGCAATCCGTGTGTCAGACCTTGTGTTTCTTTTGCAAGCGTTTTAGTGTAAATTTCCATTTCCTCGTGTGTTTTCTTCAATCCAATGTGCGCCAGTCAATTGTGTGGGTCTTGTCGGGTTTTTTAAGCACTCTTGCTCGATTGCGCTCTTGGTAGTCATCGTTTAGATGTTTTGATGCTCTTTGGTTATGTTCTGTTGTTGTTGATTTTGTCTTGTTGTGTTGTTTCTAGAAGATGCTAATGCGATTTTTGTCCGAATGGGTCGATATCTTTCTCCGTTGTTCGTATATGGTGGCTGTGTATTATGCTTTTGCTATTGTATTTGATGTATTATCTCGCCCAATTGGTTTGACTTTGTATTATATGCCTCTGCTGATACTTAATCCTTGATTATGTCTCTGCACTAGTGGCCAACTGTTTATTGATTTGCCGTTAGGTTTTATCTCCGCGTTTTAACGTTAATAGGAGATCTTGGGGAAAGATTATTAACTTTGCTTTCACATGTCTCGAATTTTTATAAACAGTGCGTTTGTGTTATATTTTGATAATGAGGTAAATAAAACGTTATTGACTTGAGGAGACTTGTGGCTTCTTGGTTGGTGAGGAATTTTGGCGCGTGTTGGCTGTTGGTGTTGGGGTTTATATAAGATTGTGATTAACGGTGTAAAAACTTTATAATAGATGAATGATGTTTACACCGTTAGGGTTTAGGGACTATTTTGTGAAATTAGGTGTAAACTATGTGGGATTTGGATTTGGGGAATATGTGGTTTTAGGATTTTTGTGTCTTTTTGTGGGTGATCGGTGGTGACCTAGGGTGACTGGGGGGCCACCGCCGGCAGACCGCGTTGCGGTGTCGCGGCCGTGGGGGTGGGGGTGAGGTGGTTGTCGGGGGGGGCCGGGGGGCGTTGGGGTGGCTGCGTGGGTCGCGGGCCTCGGGTTCGTGGGCGGCGCCGAGCGAAGTGTTGGGTGGGTGATTTGCACCGGCTTGGTGGGGTGTTGGACTCCTTGTGCTCCGCTTTGTTGATTGGGATGGCGTCGGTGCCGCTTTTGCGCGCTGTTGTTGGTGGGTTTTGTTTTTGTGGTTCTTTTGTTATTTCTTGTTGACCTTTGAGTAGCATCTCCCGGCTCTGGCCTCTTGTATTCTCTATCCTTTCCGTGTCCGGTTTGTTAAGTCTGTTTTGACAGTTTTTTGTGATTTTTGCTATATCCATTCTCTATCACAATCAATAAATAGACACAAAACATAAAAGCATTTATACAAGCATTTTTAAGCACAATTTGTCTTTTTATGGGACATTTATTGATATAAAACGGATTATGTGTTTTCACACATATCAACCACTGTTTTAAGAAGTGGGCAAAATGGGAAGGCACATATAACTTTCTGTACTAGTGCGAAATAAAAATATGTACCGATGTTTATCATGAAAAGCTGATTACTGTTTCAGAAGTCCACAAAAAAGTCAGTTCATTCACTACTACGTTCCAAAAAACAAACAAAATACTCCCTCCCTATGACCAATATTTTTGTAATCTTTTGAAAAATTTCTAGCACTTTACTAATTTACTATCTTTTATAATTGAAAATTTACAAGTTCAAATCCAAAAGAAAATAATTAAAAACTATTAAGATTATAAAAAAAATCAAGTACACTAATAGCTTTTTACTCTAGTCCACATGGACCAATCACAAAAAGACAAAACTCTATCTTCATATTACCTTCGTTTATGTGTCGATTTCTATATCACCGGAGTACTCAATACTTACCCCTTTCACGAAGTTAAAATCATAGCACCAAAGTCAATTAAGTCTCGGATATGCACTTTTATTCCCCCATGATAAAGTATGAGACTTTCATCACCGCTTGCGATTATCCACATTGTCTTCTGCGTGTGACACTGAGAACTACAACGTATCTCCTTTAAGTGATTGTTATCCAGGTCTTCAACTAACCACCCTGGTGACATCAAATAACGTCACTTTATAATATCATTTATCCCATCTGTTTTGCCCACTTTTGTATAATTATTGCATGATTTAATACTTAATTGCTTTAAAGTTTATAAATGCAGTAATTCAGGAGTGTTTTGTGAAGACAAGCTAAAAGACCCATAATTTGGAGCTAAAACGAAGACATTTGAAGATTGCTGATTTTCTGACCAATACGCCGTATCCAGCAAAAGAGATACGGCGTATCAGCGCCTCAACTACACAAGAAAGCGTGTTTGACCAATTCCCAATACAGCGTATCAGTCTGCCTCCATACGTCGTATCCATGAAGATAACTATTCGAAGATACAGTAATAATTATAAATTGGAAATGATATCACTAATTGATTGAGAACGTAGCGCGCACTCTAAGGAATTCAACCCTATACACCGTATTGGCCTAGCCAGATACGGCGTATTGAGTCTTTTTCAGACACTATAAATAGAAGACTCAAAAACGAGTTTTTAGTGTGAAATATCATATTCTTTATACCATACTCATTAAAGACGAATTTTAGAAGAGAAGAACAGCCACCAAGGTCAAGCATTGATTGCGAATCCATAGAAGACGTCATGTAATTTTTACTCTCTTAATCGTTCGATTTTAATTGTTTGATTACGCTTGTAAAATTACAATGGTTGTGGGCTAATACCCTCGAGTATTAGCCATCTTAATGAAAGTTTAATGTTTGGTTTGTATTAAAATCGATTTCTTAATTAATCGTTGATTGTTTAATTATGTTTATCACCTCATACTTGTTTATGTGTTTGAATATGCGATCGATCATTCAATTGGGTCTAGTGATACCTAAAAAGTAATCTAGATACTGGGATAGCTCTCCATATCGTGTTTTATATTACTGGACCAATAGGATCACAAATAATGTTCTATCTTTACCTTTTAATTATGAGCTTAGTTGGACCGGTAGGTAACCTGTTTATGTTTCAACAAGTGTGTTCTTAATTAATTGGTAAAGACTCAAATAGTGGACGACCAGTATATAAAACACCGTCAAGCAATAAGTAGGTAAAGTCTCGATGGGCTAGGGTTTTGACAAGATTACCACTGCTTCGATTCTCTAAGATAGATTATAATTAAACTAAATGATGCTTTATGCGGATGCGTTAATTGTGACAGGATTAATCGTGTCTAGGTCTTAGGATGATGTCCCGCCTAAGTCTTAAGAATGATATGCCGCTTCGAGATAAGTAAATCATTGCACTAAAACAAACAAACCAACATTGAACTGGATTTAATATGGCTAATACAAGTTTCTATCATTTGCTTGTACCGCTTTCCTATTTATCTGATTTTCCTTCTTTTGTGTTTTATTGTGTATTGAATTGATATTTGTCACCACCAAACCTGTGTTAGTCTATCATGCTGAAAACCCCCCATATCATTAGACAACGTATATAGCATAGGTTTAACCAGTAATTAGAAATAACATAGACTAATTAGAACTAATTAAAATACTGATAGAATATAAGAGTAGTGTTTCACTCTTAGTGTTCACACCGCTACTATACCCGCAAACTCCATCATGACCGGTACACTTCTCGTTAAAGAGTTGTTTTAGGTATGTACGGCTAAATATAAAAATAAACTTGATAAATCAAATAATTTCACCCTACACGACATACATCACATCCGACTGTGCTGGTAACTCAATAACCCAAGTCCTTCATACCAAAATATAAAGCCCGGCATGTTATCATTGAAAGTCATACTAACCAACAACCCCGACTTCAGATAAGAATAGAACACGCCTTCTGTGAAATGCAACTTAATCATCTCAAAATAAGTGATACCAATTTAACTCCATAATCAGTTAAAAAAATAATTCAAATCAAGCCATTACAAATTTCGCTTCAGATGATTTTTTAATACAAATGATCCCGGTCTTTCTTAATAAAAATTATTACATAAGTCACTTTAAACCTTGACGCAACAATAACCATTTAAGCTCAAATATTTTGTCCAAGTTAACCAATTTATACACCAATTTTTTATAAATATTTGTTAAGAAACTAGAACTATATCTAAATAAACTCAACAACCAACAACCCTTAATAATATTCGGCCCAATGTTTCTACTACCACGCCCAAGTTGTAACCATTATATACAACTAGTTTCAAGCCCGAGAGGCCCGGCCCGTTGGGCGGAGGACCTATTAAAGGTAATAGTTAGAATAAACATTTATATTTTGATACTTGTTCGTTATAGTTTTTAGTTGTTCCAACTACTAAGTGGATGCTAACAGTATGTCATGCTCTAACTACTAAGTGGATGGTAAGCTAAACAACATATAGTGTGATCCTTTTTTTTAGAACTGCATAGACCTTTGAATACATTTAAGGAAGCTCTCATTCCAGTTTGACTTCTTACTTTTCCTCATTTTGACTAACACAATTTAATGAATTGGGAAGTTATAGGATGTCATTGAGCGGTTCATTTAACATGCTTAAAAAATGCAGTGAAGGTTTATCTAACATTTTTTCAAAATCTGCAGGCTGCCCAAAAAGGCCCATGAAATCCAAGAGGAATATTCAAGAATCTAGGAACTTCAAGTCTTGCCACAAGTGCATTTGTCTCTCTAATCTTCTTGGCATCCAAAATCACCAGGTAACACAATTGTTCTCATACTGCATACTTCAAATAAGTTGCCATTTTAATATCTGGTTTTCCCTCAAAAATTAGTTTAGTAATACTTGAAAGAAAACAAGCATGACTACCACTTGATCCTAGGTGGTTTCTTTAGCAACGCTAAGTTCTCAATCGGTACCAATTGCAACATCATAAATTGTCAATTTAATGCACATAAAATTGGATTCATCCAATTTTATGCCAATAGCTTCACATATATTAATCCAACAACTTCAAGAATTTAGTCCCTTGTTGAAGTTCATTTGGGTCTTGCAATGGGTTAGTTTGACCGAAAAAAATTCTTTTTTCTCAAAAGTTTGTATAAAAAAATGGAAGCGACTGAAAAAAAGATGCAAGGCCTAACGGAGCAATCGAAAAAACACAGATTATGCTCTGGTGCTTTTCTTATTATCTTACTTTGTTAATTTCTTTATCAAAGGAGACCCCCCCACTGCTGATAGCATAGCAAATATAAGGGTGAGTATAATACTTTAAAATCAATCAATTATTACTTTCTACGTTGTACTATTTGAAAGAAATGGCACATATTATAATAATGGTTTATTTATTGTTTTATAAAAATTGTATCAGGATCGATCAGCAACGAAAAGTGTGTTGCTGAAGAAATGCATGTTTCCATCATAAGGCCGTAACGCAATTATAACTTTTATCAAGTAATGAATTGTTTCATCTGCATTTTGATCAGCTACAAGCTCCAGAACCTTGGATCATTTCAAACATGAATGATCAAGTGGAAATACCAACACTATAAAAAAACAACATGTCATGATTCAGGAACATATAGACAAGGGAAATGCATAATATTAATATTTAGACACCTAAGAAAGGAGCCATAGGTCCTAAAACTTTTAACCAGTAAATTTTGGGTTAACTGATGTAACAAATTTGCAATGCTCAGTAGCTAAATAAGTTTAAAAAATAAATCTCTAACAGGTGTTTGTTTAATTTATACAGTACAAAAGGTAAACATGTATTGAAAACCAATAAAATAAGACATGATGATAAATATAGTCCACTTTAGTGCAGTTTAAGAATTTAAGATTAGAAAATAACATTATCGCTTGCAAATACATAAGTGTGTAATAAAGCTTCTATAAACATGCATGTTACACGCTGTAACCAATCAAGATTTTGACAAACATTAGAATAAAATCAATTACACGTTGCCAGTTATAATGAGGTTCTGCTTATGTGCTGAGAAATCCAATTTAACAATGCTTTATTTTTCAAAAGTCTCTATAGATAAACTTCTACATCCTTACTTTCATCATTATAAGCCCTTTCATATGAAGCGTCATATAAGGTGTACAACTTTCAAACTTTCTAAAAAATACATTCTACATGCTAAATGATATCTAAAACATATAAACAAAGTAAAAAAAACCTAATATATGCCTCAAGACATATAAACAAAGGGATGGGTAACACTTCTAAGTCATTTTTATAATATAGTTCTGAAAATTTTCAAGAAAATTGGAGTGAGAAAGTTGAGAATTAGCATGTGCGACAATATGTTAGAGTGATATTTTGATCCACAGAATCTGCAAGAACATCCATAAATCTCACTGTCTTCTGTTGCAAAAGGGAAAGACCTTTTTAAGTCCAGTTCCAAAAATATGTATTGATCTGAGGTCAAAGCACGATGCAACAAAAAGTATTTACAAAGAACACAAGCGTTTCATTGACATGAAGTACACCAGTTCTAAAATATTAGAATGATTTTAATTAAAAAAAACAGATGATTAACTGACATGTAATAAATAGCTAAAGACTATACCTCTGAAATTGCAAATCACCCTGGCACCATGGAGGATTCTGACATGTGAATCCACACATGTGACCATAACTTTTCTTGTATTTTGAGAATAGAACTGTAAATATAGACACAAATTTTGATAAAGATATGTGAAGCGGTATGTAAGACATAGCTTGAAAGAAATAAATCTAAATCTTCATATTCACATTTTTTATAAAATGCATTAACTAAATAAAAGTTGTTTATATTTGGTGTAACACTGAAAATAGGAAAAAGATTCTTTAAAGAGTTATTTAGAAAAAATATAATGTATTTTATTATTATACAATTGTAACAACTTTTAAGTCGTTTAAAGATATCAAGTAGCAACACAATGAGGTAGAATATCAATAATCACATTAACAAATCAATCAGTAGACTATCACCTATGTTCATCTCAGAGACCAAACTTCATACCTGTTGTCATATAACCGTTGTCCGATCATATCCAAAAAAGATTGTCACGATATAATACTTGATCACAACCAGTATGAATGCACTTTTTTTACACGAATCGTATCCAAACAACATGAATGGTCCAAATCCACATAAAGTAAACTTTTAACAATAGAGTAAGTAATATCATTTTGAAGCATAAAATAGTAGCAATGATTGAATTTGGTATTAAATCAGCACAAGTTAAGCTTCACATGTGCACTATCCTTTAATCTGACTTGGGCTCCACAACTTAGCCTTTGCCCATTTTTGCTTGTGGTGCAGGAGTTATCAGGTTCACCTGCCCATCTTCCACGCGTTCATTTTCTTGATTGTTGAAAGATGTAAGAGTTGCCTGTAACTTTGCACCATCAGTCCGTTTGACTCTACACAATTCAACTGGATAATGCATGTTGGCGATCCATGATCACAAGTCCTACATCATCATCCTTGAATCAAGTTTAGCAACTTGGTGTTATTATTGTAGAAAGAGGCACACGCCTAAAAAAATTGAATGTGGATCCAATAAAAAAATAGCCAACGTGGTTGATGCTTAATCCAATAAGAAAAATCTCAGAATTATTTATGGTATTATATAAGTACAGTAATGAATTACTTACAGTGGCGGAGACCAGGAAATTCAATTGTGGGGGGCAAAAATTTTTTTTTTTGATAAATAACAAAAAATAACGGCAAAAAATAACTAGGCTCGAAATGAAAATCGAGTATTGTTACTTACAGATGAATGATTTATAAGCATTCAGAATGATGTATAAGGATTTAGAGTGTTGAATGTTGGATTTTGATGTGTAAATGGGGGGCAATTTGAGTTTTGAGCGGGGGCACTCTAAAAAAATGGTCGATATTGAACAAAAAATACACTAAAATTTCATCTCGTTAGTCTAGCCATGGAGGGCACCGCCCCCCCATTACCATAGCAGCGTCCGCCCCTGATTACTTTATGATTTATAAACCGTTTACAGGTTGATTGCCTTTCAAACTTGTATGTGAGGGGAAATGAAATAACACTTCACGAATTTTTTGATCTCAAATGTATGTTGAAATGCTCACCATCCTTGCTGCAATATGACAATCATGTAATGATGAAGGTTAGGCACTTCAACACTTTATTTTATTTTCGTAAACTTAATTTGTAGAAAACTAAAAACTTGTTTCATTATGTATTTATGGTAATTAATTTGTATGGATTCAAATGGTAATTCGTTCCATATGGTGAAAGAAGCACTAATGGTAAAAGATGGTAATTAAACTTCTTTCACAACACATAAGTAAATGTATGCATATGGCAATTAATTCATAGAAAACTAAACTTCAACAATAAGTAAATGTAACCAATAAAATGAAGATAGCAGACAACTTTCTTAAAGAACTAATAATATGTGGAGCTATTGTTTTACTACTTTAAGACCTTTTAATATAGTATATACATATACTATATTTGGGTTAAAACTATGTCGTTTTGACCATGCTAGTTGTAGTAGCTACAGTAACCGGCCCATTGGACTCTCACTTTGGGCCGGCCCATTTGACTTTTTTTTTAAGTAGACAATTTAAAAAAAAAAATTTGTTCGGCACAAAATAGAAATTTTTTATACAAAATTACTGATTTATTCAGATAAAAAATTATTCGCGCTATGAGGCCCAACACATAAACTCATATAAAGAAAAACTATTAAACATGAGACCGAAAAAATAAACCCGCTAAAAAAAATTGCTCAGCACAAAATAGGAAAAAAAATATAGATTTATTCAAATAAAAAAATACCCACGACATTACGCCCGCCCAACACATAAGCCCATATAAAAAAAAAAAACAAGTTACACATGAGACCAAAAAAATAAACCCGCACAAAAATAAAAAATAGTAAAAAAAAGCTCACACAAAATAAGGAAAAAAAATATGCTACAGAAGATACATAACCGGCCCATTGGGCTCTCCACTTTGGTGGGCGGCCCATTTGAACTTTTTTTTTAAGTAGCAACTTTAAAAAATAAAAAAAATTGCGTCGCACAAAATAGAAATTTTTTATACAAAATTACTGATTTATTCAGATCAAAAATTATTCGCGCCATGAGGCCCAACACATAAGCTCATATAAAAAAAACTATTAAACATGAGACCGAAAAAATAAACCCGCTAAAAAAAATTGCTCAGCACAAAATAGGAAAAAAAATAAATTTTAGATTATAAATCAGATAAAAAAATACTCACGCCATTACGGCCCCCCGCCCAACACATAAGCCTATATAAAAAATAAAACTATTGAAACTGAACCGAAAAAATAAACCCGCACAAAATAAAAAATATAAAAAAATTGCTCAGCACAAAATAAGAAAAAAAAATAGATTTATTCAGATCAAAAAATACCCATGATATGACGCCAAACACATAAGCCCATATAAAAAAAAACTATTAAACATGAGACCGGAAAAATAAAGCCGCAAAAAAAAAAATTTAACCTCCCACATCAACGCGCGGGCAATCATGCTTAAAAAAAACACCCACATCTATGATAAAAGAAACACCGCCCCGCAGCAACGCGCGAGCAACTATGCTTGTTAATAACTAAATATAGCCATAATCATCCCAAGTGAATCATATACCATATTTAGTTTTAATATAAACAGTTAACACATAAATTAAACACCCGGCCCAACTCACAAATCAACATAACAAGATAAAGTCGGCTCATGATTTTAACTAAACTCCCGGCTCATTTAACTTGTGCTATAACCGGCCTAACAAACTATAACCAATTTCGGCCCAAAAGGTTTTTGATAAAACCCAGCCCGTCATTAAAGATTACACGGCCCACATTTGTTAATAGTGTCTGGACTACCACAAAAAACGGTTACCTGGCCCATCAAAGAAAAAATTATAACCCTATGCATACCCTTATATGGGGTATATAGCACAATGTTAACTCATAACCCTAATCACTTAACATGTGTGCAGTCAATCACTTCTCTCCCAAACTAAAACGAATCTACTCCATCTCTTCCTTTTAGTTTCTATACAAACAAATCCCTAATCTTTCTCACACAACCCAATTCCCCTTTTCTTCAGCCACCACTTAAACTTCTCCCAACAACAAAAAACGCATCCATACCAAACATCAAAACCCCTTTCTTTGTTCATAGTTATTATACGATCGAAGACACAATCAAGACATGGCTTCAAGATCTTTTAAGAGGTCACAGGTAGGTTTGTATTACGATTTTAGTGTCAATCGAAACAAAGGTTGATTATAACATAAGTGTTATAAGTCAAATCTTTAATTTATTGAAAAGGGTTATACCTTCCATAGATCGATGATGAACTTTTCTGTCGTGATATTGATCTTTTAAGGCAAAATCATGTGTTGTACACTACGAAAGAAAAGAGAGTTGAGATCTTTTAATTCTTTGTTTTGATTTGAGTCTTTGTGTTTGGAGATGGAGATGGAGTTGTTGTATTGTAACGATGGGATTTAGGATTAATGAATGGATTTGTTGATGATGTTAATTGTGACGAGGGGTTTAGGTAGCATGTGGATTTGTTGATGATTAAGGTTTGATGTATTCGATTGAAGTCATGGGTTTAGTTAACTGTGATGTTCAAGTCTGTCTTGCTTCTTGATCTGTTTCATTCATGTTTGACATTGACTCAGTGAGTTAGACAAGGTCAACGACTCAGTTGAGTTGACTCAGTCAACTCGGTAAATACCGAGTTGACTTGGTCTGAGTCACATCTACATATTTCGCTCGTTCTGAGACATATTTCTCTCCCAAACCAAGTTTTGGGCAGCGTAACATTTCAGAAACATGTAATATTTCGCTCCAAAAGACCAGTTGTAATACATATTTCGCTCGAGTCAAAACATGTCATATTTCGCTAGCATCATGTCATATTTCGCTAGCTTCAAACTGAGCCCAGAAAAAGTTTGAAAAAAACAGATATTTGAAACCATGGATGAAATAAGCAAAACAGACCAAAAAATGAGCCACGGAGTTGAGTTTTTGAACAGATATATGGACTGATGTGAGATAAAAATTGTGTCAGATTTCTTTGAAAAGATAAGTAAAAGATATCACATTTAGACTACAAAAAAGAGAAATGTGACAAAGGACAAAAAATGACATATTTGATAAATAACAGATTTGAGAGACCAATCGGATCCAAAAACGTAAACCGACCCAAGATTGGAACCGAGGCTCTTGATGCCAATTGAAAGAAATAAAGAATCATTATCCGGTGGTCGGGAGACTCAAACCACAAGATAGCCATAACCATATTGTAGAGAGAGTAGTGAGATAAAGTAAAGTATAAAATAGCCATATTGTAGAGAGAGAGTAGTGAGAGAAAGTAAAGTATAAAATAAGATGAAGAAGAAAATTAGAGTCTCAACCCCTCTATGGAAGCCATAGAGGGGTATTTATACCTCATACGCTTCTAAACTATACATAGTTGCCTATTTTAGTTCATGCGTATGTGCTATTATAAACTATAATAATTCCGTAAATGTCGTCACATAAAATGAAATCCTAACAGTCGTGAAAGATTGACATCTATTCTTCAGAACAAGTTGAGCAACTATGATATTGACGTCTTTCTACCTATTTTTGATGTTTTTCTACCTATTTTTGCTTTTATTCAAAAGGTAATATAAAAACCTATTGGTCACTCTCCTTTAGTTTTTATCATGACTATTTTTAATTAATTGAAGATTGAATTGATGTTATTCTTTATGCTACATCAGCTGAAAACGGGCATTCAGTCATTATTGCTGTGTTGGGGGTGCCTACTCCATTAGCTAGGTTTTTGTCTACTACCCTTTTCAGTTTTAAGCTTAGAATATGGTAAGATGAAGAGCATGAGTTAACTAACCTCTAAACTTCGTTTGGTTAGGCATGGTAGCTGCATTGACACCCTTACCCGTGATTGGAGTTCCTGTACGTGCTTCTGCATTGGATGGCCTTGACTCCCTTCTCTCTATTGTGCAGGTACATGTGTGCACATTAGAGGTGGTTTGACTCATTAACCTAACAATGGGCCGATTTTGGTTATGTTTTATTTTATATATCTAACGAGTCAAATAGGTTACACTAAAGAAACGTAATGGTTTGAGAGTCACAACTGCATAGCAACAAATGCATTTATCTCTACATTTTTTAATAAATTTGTTTTAAACTATGTATAGACCGATAATAATTTTAACTGGGATTTTGTTGTGTGCAGATGCCTAGAGGTGTTCCCCGTTGCAACGGTTGTTTAAAAAAACAAGTAGAACAACCAGTTTAACTCCTCAGATTCATTTTTTATCACTATTTTTTATATTGTTTATTTTGAACCTGTTTTGATATTGCCATTTTTTACTGACTATGTATCTTATTCATCTTGGAGTAGGATAGAAGGGAGTAGTTTTAACTGGGAGAATGCTTTATCTCTTCTAATCAGAATTTAGACAACAATGATTAGACTGTGAGTATAAGTTTCCTTTTTTGTTAATTTTTTTAATCTAAAATCGTAGTCTTATATTGATGTTTATGTTTCTGCAAATAACTGTTTGTTTATCATTTTTTACAATCGTAGCTAATTTTGGTAACTTATGCATCACTGGTTAGTTTGCTAGGAAAATCCTAATGATGTAAAAATATCAGTGACCTTTATAGTTTGATTTTAATTCCACAATCAAATTTTGACCCACTGATCTCTCATATTGTTAAGGCCAGTCTTGCTAAGTTTGTAATACCCCTAGCCAAATACAATATAGCAATGTATGCTTAGGTGTCATTGCGCAACTGTTTGATATGTTTGAGTGTGCAAGTGTTTTTAGATTACAAGACACCTCTATAAGCAGTTGATTCAAAGAGCAATCCTAAAGAGCCCCTATAAGTAACAATTTCAAAAAGCAATTCCAAACAGCCCCTCTATGTAACTAATTCAAAAGGCAATCTAAACATTCCCTATAAGCCAGAAACTCTTAACAGTACCTTTAGGCGATTAGATAGAATAGTGATGAGGTGTCATTTTATGCACTTTTTCAGGGTAATCTAACTCTCTAAATTACACAAATATGCCCAGATTATGTGCTTAATAGTTTGTTTTTGTGTTTTTAGCATTTGGATGGCTTTTGAAGGAAATACACGTAACTTGAGCTCAATTAGAGAAGAAATAGACGAGACTACGACGCTACACCAAAGTCACTTGAATAATTTCGTACAATGCCTGGAGATGGCATCGCGATTCCTAGCGACGACGTCATATCATACAAGAGACGACGTCAGGATTTCCAAGACGGCGTCAGAACGTAACTGCCTCAAAAGAAACCCTAGAAAATTCGGCGGAGCGATGGCGTCAAAAACCATGCGACGCTGCCGCGCTCGAAAACCTATATATAAAAACTCGTTTTAGGGTTTTTAGGGTGTAACTTTTGGGAACCGAACTCTAATATTAGAATACAATTATAGCTTCTCTTTAGGGCGTTTTTAGGGTATCAAAACCCCTTAATAACAGCCTTAATTACATGTTTTAATCAAGTGAGACCTCCTATCTTTTATCATTCAATATGTCTATGTGTTGCATGATTGATTCTTGTTCTTCACTTCCTTTTAATATGCTAGGCTAGATCCCTTTAGTATTTACTTATGATTGCATGAAACTTAGTTTGTAGATCCTTTTAATGTTGCTTCTTGTGATGGATGTGCGCGTTAGACTTTAGAAAACTAGCCATAAGATATTAAATTAGCATAGACGTCTAGGGAAACGCGAGTGTGTAGAAAGGATATCATCGGTAACAGTCTTCATACTACCTTACCCCTAATATGGTTGATCCCTCTTAAGTGTTTTAATGCATGTATGTACTCTTAGGGGCCTTGTAATAGTCTTCATACTACATTACATGTGCGTTGCCTTAACGGAATATTACATAGACGGCGGATTCGTGTAATCTGTTCATGACCTAGGAAATACTTACATAGATCATCACAAGTGTGATAAAGCAATAAGATTAGGAGAAGCAAACTAAAGAGTAATGCATGATTAAGTAAATACGTTTGTTTACCTTATAAGTTTCCACCAATTTAGTTTAGTTTAATTAGTTTAAAACCAAAACCCACCTCTTTAAAAGCTGAATTTATCTGCTTGTATAAAAACACATAAAAATACAAAAATAATATTCTCTCAACCTCTTAGATCTTAGTTAGGTTTAGTTCTACCCTTCAGACGCTATTCCCCTAGAGAACGATAACAACCCCCGAGTCCTTGCCATACTACACTGCAACGATTAGGTACTCTGTCTAAGGAGTTGTAAAACCCGTGCGTTTACAACGACCGCATCAACTTTATTTTAAGTAATCTAACAAAGTTAATTACATATTTAACAAGTAATCTAACAAGTCAGGATTATTTACAAATCTCATTTATACAAAATAACAAAACATTCTTCCACTTTGTATATTTTTAAAACGCAAGTAACTTATGTTACTTACATTTTTAAGTATACAAAAATAACTAAAATCGTTCATAATCTTGCCATATCTTGAAAAGATATTGCAAGATTACAAAAGATTTTGTGAGATTTGATATTCAAAACCCGAATTTACATACCAGATAAGTCGGATCCCTTGTCTAACACAGTCGGATCTCTTTTGGAAGGGATCCGCCAGATCTGGTGAACAGTATCCAAAATTTTCCTATAAATAGCAAGTCATTTCTTATGTTTCATGCATCTCTTTTCATATACATTCTCCCTAACACTTTATAATCCTTGATCTTAGATCAAGCTCACTTTTATGTTTCATTTTTTGGTGATTTTCTTATTAGAAGAAGATGTTACCTAGTTTTGCATACAAGTCGATCAAGCCTCAAGTTTACTTGTTGCTAGTATCAATCATCACATCAAGATCATCCTACTGATTCTTGTTCATCATTCATTCATTGTAAACATAAAACCCATATTTGTAAAATGTAGATTGCATAGGTTTGGTTCTACCGGTGTTAGGACTCAGTATTTAGCTTTGTACCGAATAAAGTGTAAGCGATGTAGGGTTGGTTCTACCGGTATTAGGACTCGGTATTTAGATTTGTACCGAATAAAGTGTAAGCGACGTAGGGTTGGTTCTACCAGTATTAGGACTCGGTATTTAGCTTTGTACTGAATAAAGCGTAAGCGACGTAGGGTTGGTTCTACCGATATTAGGACTCGATATTTAGCTTTGTACCGAATAAAGTATAAGCGACGTTGTGAGGCTTCTCTGCCAAAATAAGGAGCTTGTGGATATAATGTTTACGAACTCTCGAGTTGGGCACTCGGGGAGTGGAGTAGGGCAAGGAAAGTGTCCTTATAGCCGAACCACTATAAATACTCGCGTCATGGCTATATTCAGTTTACATTTATTTATTGCTTTATTTGTTTATCATTTCACTAGATATACAAGTATATAATAATGTACATTAATATCTAAATATTTTACATAATGTAATCCAAATTTATTTAAACGTAAATTTTAATTGGTAAAACTATTCAACCCCCTTTTTAGTTTTCCACAGGTTAAGTACAGTTGCATATCTTATTTGGATAACTAGAGAACATGTTTTCTATAGCCACCAAAATGATACTTCTTGAAGCGTCAATACATTTTATGAGTTTTAATGATTAGAAATGGAAACCTCAATTAATCGCGAAAGAGAAAAGGAAATTACTAGCATGTTATCTAATAGTTTTCCTTAACTCAATAAATTCCCTAAGATTCTACACACCCTTGAGGTAAAGTAGAAAGAGGAATTGCATGCAAACTTTCAAGTTAAAGAATGACATTTATGGCTAGTCCATCATCTATATAGTAGAACTTAACATACTTCTTTAAATATCTAAGTACATGCTTACTTGTCTTTGAGGCTCACGTTAGTGATAATGTGTAGATATTTAAAAAGTAAGAAAGTAAATAAATTGCTACTTGCATTTCCTTGGTATAGACACACATTCAATGTTGTCTAATCCAGCGAGAGAAATGCATTTTACTACTAATATAGACACACATGTAATGTTGTCTAAATTTAGTGGGAGCTATGAGCTTATCACCTTGTAAGTGACCCATTTTATTTCCAGGTTGTCTTGAAATAATACATTACTTTCCACATATGAAGCATCACAGTTTTATAAGAATCATTGCATATTATTCTATTAGATAACTTGTCGCTTTTCTGATGTCGCTGCCTGAAATGTTATCTATACAATATTAAGGCACGATTGCTTATTAAACAATAAAGTTCTATATATACCTGTAATGCATATATGATTTGAGTTTGACTTAAATCATATTATATCTGTGACATTGTCATATTATCCATACAAACAAACGGAAACGTGGTGGGCTGTGGGCTCATAACCCACAGGTCTCAGGATCGTAACCTGGCTCATAATATGCTCATTTGTTTGTATACATTCTTGATGTTGCGCCGTGCACAGGTGGGAGAAATCTTAATTGTGTGCAAGGTACAAAAAATAACAATATGACTAATGATTTTTCTCAACCGCATGGTTAGAAAGCTAATAATCTACTAGGACTTATACACCTTGATGTATGTCGCCCTACTTAGAACTAGTGTCAAGAAATAACGAATGGCTACTTCATAATCTTCACTAAATGGTTTAGCCAATATGATTGTGTCTTCTTGTAAAGACATCAATAAGAAGTATGTAATTAACTTGAAAATATTGTTGAAGCCAAGAGTCGACGTTCAATAATACTTTATGTAATATGCTGGTGTCATCTTGTAAAGACATAAACACGAGGTCCTTGAATTGTTCAAAGACTTATAACGTAAAGTTAGCGATTAATGTTATAACACCCCCAAAATCAGGTAGCAACAGAATGGTAACATTGGGGTGCTACGTCAAAGTACAACAATCAAGATATAGGAAACGACCTTAAATGGACGTTTTAAGATA
>BQNB010020662.1:34522-65210 GCA_026074375.1 Tanacetum coccineum | reverse complement strand
CCCCAGCGTCTAACCAAAATTCTTAGCTTGCAAAATATATATAAAAACTTGCTATATTTAGAAATGAACAACGGCAATGACTTATCATTTTTTAAAAATTCCTAAACCTTCGTTTTAATATTAAGAAGCTCCACGAATATTTTCAAAGACTTTCGACACTTAATAAACCTTTCGAAACATTTTTAAACGCCCGTTTACCCTCATTTAAAACTCGGACCAACAACTATATTTTTATAAATCACCCATGGACTTAACCATAAACTTGACCATAACACCGTCATATTTTCCAAACTATCAAAAAATCTTTTACGCCAAAACTAATCAACCAAATCTACTATAATACTAGCCTAACCTCATCGCTATCTTTGTTGCAACTCACCAATCTCACAAACTCTCAACAAGAACAAATTATATATCCGAAATCAACAAAACCATCATTAAAATAATTATCCACTTTAATCATTTGAAAATCATAGCACAAACATATGGAGTCTTGAATCATAAGTAAAAGTATGAGAATACATAGCGATAATAACTATAACAAATGGTGATGGAATGCGGAGAGTGAGGACATTTCGAGAAACAATATCCCAGAATAAAAGTCAACAAATAGGAGGAGCTCGCGGGAGAGATTATGAGATAGGTGGTGGAATATTTTACGCAGTCGTTAGTTCGAGGATGAATCTTCTCCATTAGCTCAAGAGTGCACAAGTCGGTTAGCTCCACAAACAGTTCAAGATCGTAGGGATTTGTAACGGCAAAATCAATAACTTAAGAATGAGATAAGGTAGTTTAAGTGAGGTCTTAATGTTCTGCTGCGTGGTAAGACATGATTGTGTTTCTAGATCTTTTTAACGGATTCCGGTTATTGTCAGGTTTGAGTTCATACTCGTCTCATATTGGATACCATTAAGCCCACTCATTTATAATTCATCATTTGCATAAAGAAGCGTCCCAATTTATGTAAATAGTAAATTGATAAACTTATGGTTCGGTGATTTACAATTTATTTATTTAAATGAAGAGACGTCCCAATCCTTTCAAATAAAGAGATTATAAATCAGCCTACTTAATAATTTTCGATGCAATACGCGTACTCGCAAAATTCTTCAAGGTGGTGGATGACATGACGATGTCGGTGCTCTAATGAGTATGGAGCGAGGGTTTAAAACTCGTCTTCGAAGACGGAGAGTAAAACAATCAGGCGAGATCGACATAGTGTTCAAAATAATTGATGAGTATACGGTTATAGTAATTAAGATGAAGGTCTTTATGAACAAGTCAACATAGCATTTATCATATCAATCCTCGTATTACAAGTCCCGCCCATACAAGACTTGTGATACTTAGATTCATACATAATTCCATGTAAACAAAGTTATGATGGCTTTCGCGTAATACGATGATGTATGAAGTTATGAAAGAAAATTATTCTTAGAGACCATTGTTTAACTTACAATGTATGAGAACGAAGTGAGACCATTGTGCAACTCACAATGTCTAAAGAGATGTTATGGTATTTATATAAATAACTCTTATATAAATAAATGTACGATATACGTAGAGGGATGCAAGCATATATATTATATAAATATGTATGTCATGTAAGCACGTAATGTCACAAGTAATGTAAGCAAGTAGTGAGTATGCACTTTGAAAATGTTTGATGTGATGCAATGTTTGTGAAAACGGTTATAGTCTAGGGTAAAATATGCAACCTAGTTCTCTATAACCAGTACTCTGATACCAATATGTAACACCCCCAAAAATGTGTCGCAACGAAAATATGTCCAGGAGCATTACTTCATAATACAACAGCACAAGATACAAAAGAACGACCTCTAAATGTGTCGTTTGAAAAGTAATCTCGTTGATTTTCTTGAAATTTATATAAGACTTGTCCCATAATTGCATCATAATGAAAAGCTTGAAAATGATACAACGAGATTTGATCATTTGCATGTAAGTAGAAATCCATGAATGAAATCTTGTCAAATTTAGACTCCAGTGCACATCAAGTAAGCCAAGCATCTAATTCATCTGAGAAAAACATGCTTAAAAGGGTCAACATAAAATTGGTGAGTTCATAGGTTTTTGTAAGTATAAATGTTGAACCAAAGTTCTGTAAAGCGTGTATGACCATTTTCAATCCTTGAATGTTCTTCCAAAATGTATGTATGATTTTTAGAAATCAAAGAGTTGTAAAATATGTGTAACACCCCCAAATTGGGTCGCAGCGGAATAAGGGTCCGGGGCGTGTTACTTCAAGATCAATAGCACAAGATATATAAGAACGACATAAAAAGTCGTTTAAAATGATACATTGGATTTAGATGAAAGACTTAATACAAAAGCATATAGCTTCACTTGTTCACTGTTGAATATTACAAAAGTTGACAATACATTTCCCAAAATATGATGCACCTAAATCTTTAAGCGTGCAATCCAAAATATAACCCAATGCATCCTTGGCATCCCATGCCTATTGATCTCCTGAAAACATTGCTTAAAAACGTCAACAAAATTGTTGGTGAATTCATAGGTTTGATAAAATCATAATGTGCAGGACCGCAAGTCTTTTTAGTGATAATGCAACACATGCAGATCTCACAAAAACTAGATTACATTTACACTAAGCTCATGACACTGAAGCTCGACAATCTTTCTTGCAATTAAAACTATTATTTGCAATTTATCGCCCATCCGGATTGTCTAACCCTTAACATCCAATATTCCACATTGCTTAATGTTGTTCACGGTGATAGCTAGTCTCTCGAACGGGTGAGGTCCGTTTCCCGGAATAGATCTATTAAAATAACATTCGGCTCACATAATGTAATTCCCAACTACATCTATGCAATTGACAGTTCATGATAAAGGGGCTCAACTTGGGTTATCGCTACTTAGGCAAACATGTAATCAATACTTGCGTCCATTTTTGTAAACACAAGCATGTTTTCACCCCATAATTATAAATCATTGAAATCGTAAAAATGTGGGCTATGAATTACCTTGAGTGAGTAATGTCATAGTGTTATCACAATTATACGCGCTCAACGAATTATCAAATGCAACCTAATTAAATTAAGGTCGCATAAGTACCGAGTACTTAATCTAACAACATTGAATATAGTCTAATAGTTGTTACATCGTACTATCGTTCGGGCTATCATAATTAAAGAGGTCATGACATGACGTTCGAGGAGTTAGGACACTTTAAATCGTAAATCCAACAACTCGTCGAAACGCCATCCGAAGAGGCCTCATTATGAAACTCCCTAGTAATATAGTACTTTGATAACCACATAATATTCTATATAGCTCAATCATCAAACTAATGGTTTTGGAAAAACAATTGATGTTTAATAAGTTTAAAACGTTTATAGTTACCGTTTAGTAAAACTGACGTAACTTTTGCGTTTTAAGCGCCGATTCTCGCGTTTCTTATGTCCATCTTTTCGTATTAAGACGGGTTATCGATATTGACATTTTATAAATTTCCCCCCCTGATGAACAGTAACTTTTTATGTTCATGACAGACATGAGTTATATAAATTTAGTATTTGTTGTCGTAAAACCCTGTGTAAATGTGTTATTTATTGTTATAGTCCGTTTTTCTGATTCCTTCGAGGGACGCTCTCGTATTTGAAAGTTCTATATTTTTATGAGGTTTACAAAAATATAACTTTCTGTCATGAATAGTAACTTTTATAAAAATAGTTTTATAAAAGTATTATTTGTCGTAAACTCGCGAAATTCATAACTTGTTCGTTATTAATTGAAAAATTACGATTCTTATCATTTTGGAATCCTAAAAATGTGTATTATTTATTAAAAATATTAACCCTTGCTGTTTGAAATTTTTATAAAAATGTTTTTATAAAATTTCATTTACGACTTCGTTTATTAACGTATAACTCGTTTTTAACGTAACTTTTTCGTTATTAATCCGTTTAACAAGTTTCTTACCTTTTCGGAATCGTCGTGAATTGTATTATCTTATAAAAATATAAAATGGGTATGTTAAAATTCGAATTTTGGACAGCATGTTTGGTTGACTTTGTTAAGTCTTTATATATCATTATTTACATACTTTTCCACTTTTGACTTTTACCACTAATCTTATATTTTATATTTATCATATATATTACATGTATATTATGTCCCTAGTCCTTTTATTGTCACTTTGATCAATTAATACAAGTCTTTTACTTTACATAATAAACCATAATCTTTATAAAAATCCATAATCACTAGTTTTGTCCATAATCATATTTATGCATAACCAAGTGTGTACAAGTGTATTTCTTCCAAGATAACTTTATTTTAGTGTTCATGTAACATTAATATGAACCCATAATTAATATTAACATGTCTTAGGTATTTCTTTATTTTGAAACATATTATGAAACTAGTAAAACCCTAATTATCCCATAATCATTTTTACACCAAAGTAACTTGATACAATATTTTCTCATTCTTTCTAACATGATGTAAGTAATAACACCACATGTATGTAAGTGTGTGTTTTAAATGATATTTCAAGTATAAACTTCATTTTCATGAATAAAACCTAAATGGTGATTTAAGCTAAATAGAATAATCATATGCATAACAATGAAATTTATAAGAACATAAGGAGTTCAAGTAAACCTTATGAGGTATGATGATGATGATAAAACTAGTGTAAGCCTTGTTAGCCACAAAACAAAGTTGCACAATAAACCCTTACTTTGCTTAACCAAAAACTAACTTCCTTTTTCTTGAGTTTATATATGAAAAAGGGTTAGCCAATGCTTGGGTCACCTTAGAATACTTATAATGGATGTGTATAGTGTGTTGGGTTGTTTATAAAAATTGCATGGATTTAGTAGAGTGTTGCTTATTGCCGTAGCCAATATATGGGACCAAAGGAAGGTTTTTGTTGATTTTATTATAAGGTGTTTTACTTGTAAGACCTTAGCTGTTTACTTGTATGTCTATAATATTTCAAGGGTCCAAAGTCACGAAAGTATTCAAAGAGAAGGTATGGTCTTGGAGGAATAGGTCATGGTTATGGTATTAGTCAAAGTATGCTAGGTATGGTTAGGACATGATGAAGTATGGTGTGTAATTGACCAAGTTGCAAGTTTATACTTATTTTTCATGTATATCTTTGTATATAATGCAGATTTTCGGTTTTAGACAAAGATTATACATGAAAGATTATATTTATGTAATTTTTATGCAATTGGTATAAAAATGTGGTATTTGTTGAAGGATAGAAAAGTTTTTGTGGTTCCGGGTAATTACGAGTGCACTAAACGCATTTATCGCGAAACGTATACACTTTAGTATTCTGATAAAAATAAAATGAACAAAGTTAATACTTATCCTCAAAAATAATTATATAACTTGCTTTAGATGTAAACATTAAATGTTTGATGCCAAGATTTACATTGAACGCTAATTTTTGGCGTACGCGATTTTTTAACTCAACATTTACACTTTTTAGCAAACACGTACATTCAAAGGTTACATTGTGAATTTATGATGGTCGTCAATGACTTGAAAATACAGGGTGTTATAGACTTCCCTCGTTAAACGAGCCTTGTCCTCAAGGCTCACGATGCAGCACTTGACGACGGTGTGGTCTTGGTGAAGAAGTGTGGATATTTCTTCTTGAATTTGGTTTCACGCTCCCACGTTGTTGTACTAGGACCTCTCTTGAGTTCCATCGAACTTTGGACCAATGGGATCGACTTCTCTTCAACCGTTTAATTTCTTGGCCCATATTTCAGGTTCTCAACAAAATGGAGGATTGTTCGTCCAATTTAAGTCCATCCAAGGAACGGCTAATTGGTTCGTCGGATGTCACTTTTTCAGATTGAGTAATGAAATGCTGTTATGGAACGCTGCTCAATTCTTCGGGAAGTTCAGCTTGTAAGCAAACTTCTCCAACCCTTCTCTATCACCTTAAAAGGTCCAATCATTCTAGGGTTTCAATTCCCCCGATTTGCCAAATCGCTACGACCCCTTTTCCAAGCCGAGCCCTTTAACGCATGACTCTTGTTCACCGACTTGGGAATTCATTGGTTTACGCTTCAAAGTCAGCGTAACTCTTCTGTCGCTCTACAGAGCAGCTGCATCCTTTGTTTGATCTGGTAATGTTTTCTCAGTGGTCTCTTGGAACAGTTTCGGACGAGTATTGAGCTTCTCCCAACTTCGACTAACCAACAGGTTGAACGACACTTTACGACCATAAAGTGCTTCAAATGGTGCGGCCTTGATACTAGCATGATAGCTATTGTTATATGAAAACTCGACTAATGGCAAATGGTTAACCCAACCCTTTCCAAAGTCGATTGCACAAGCATGCAGCATATCCTCGAGAGTTTGAATGGTCCTCTCGCTTTGCCCGTCTGTTTGTGGATGGCACTCAGTACTCATATCCAAATTAGTACCCAAAGCATTCTGAAGTGACCTCCAGAAATTAGATGCGAATCTCGGGTCACGATCACAAATGATTGAGACAGGTATTCCATGTCTCGTGACCATATCCTTTAGGTACAATCTTGCTAGTTTATCCAAAGGATCGGTCTCTCTCATCGGCGTGAAGATCGCAGACTTAGTGAGTCGGTTAACAATCACCCAAATTATGTCATAGCCTTAGGACGTCTTAGGAAGCTTGGTAACAAAATCCATGGTGATGTTATCCCACTTCCATTCGGGAATCTTAGGCTGTACTAACAATCCTGACGGCCTTTGATGTTCGGCCTTGACCTTAGCACAGGTCAAACACTTGTTAAACATAAGAGCTATGTCGGCTTTCATGTTGGGCACCAATCTAATTCTATCATGTCTTGGTACCAATTTTTGTCGGAGGAACCCGGATGGATAGAGAATATTTTTGATTTATAGGTTTCGAGCATGAATCACAGTCCGCTAATCGCCATCAACAAGGTAAAACCAGCTTCTGCCATTGAGGCAAAGGTTCCATCCCGACGTGGCTCCAACTTTTGTTCTCTAATTGCTTCTGGAAATTTAGCATTTTCAATCAACATTCCCCCAACATCTTCACTCTTAATGTTCTCGGGTTTTCGCGCTTCGGTTGGAAGCATTTTAAGATCTGTTGGAAGGTCATAATAATAGTCATAACCAATGCTCGAACTCTTAGTGGTGGTTCTCGTTCTTCCTGGCTTAATGCATCAGCAACAACATTTGCCTTTCCCGGGTGATAACGAATATCGCTAATGTTAATCATTAGCAATTCTAACCATCGGCGTTGCCTCATATGTTCAACTCTTTTTTGATCTAAATGTGTTGCAAACTCTTGTGATCGGTATACACCATACACTTAGTTCCATATAAATAATGTCTCCAGATCTTGAGAGCGAACACCACTGCACCAAGTTCTAAATCATGAGTCGTATAGTTCTTCTCATGAATCTTCAACTGGCGTGATGCATAAGAAATCACTTTTTCTCTCTGGATAATACTGGCGCCACAAAACCTTTTCTTTGAAGCATGCAGTATGCGATGAAGTCTGCGGGGAAGGGTGGCTTCGCTTCCTTCAGGTAATGCAAGGATTGGTGCACTACACAACTTTTGCTTAACAGCTGAAAAGCTGCTTCTTGTTTATCGCCCCATTCAAACTTATCCTTCTTTTGAGTAAGCTTGGTCATTGGTTTGGCGATCTTCGAAAAACCTTCAATGAATCTTCGATTAGTATCAGCAAGACCTAAAATGGACGAATCTCCGTGGAGTGACTTAGGAGATGCCCAATCTTTAATGATTCAAATCTAGTTGGATCCAATGAATTCTTCATATTGATCACATGATACGAGGAATTGTACTTTGGGAATCCAAAATTCGCACTTGGAAAATTTCGCATACAACTCCTCTTTCTTTAACAATTCCAATATTATCTTCAGATGCTCTTCGTGCTCTTGCTTGTTCTTGGAATAGATCAAAATATCATCAATAAAGACAATTAACGGAATTTGTCAGAGTAGGTTTGCAGCTCGGTTCATGATGGTCATAAACACGGCAGCAGGTGCATTGGTTTAAACCAAACGCATCACTTGGAATTCGTTATGTCCATATCAAGTTTTGAAGGCAGTCTTCGGAATGTCTTCTTCTCGAACCCTCAGTTGATGATAACTGACCTTAGGTCGATTTTCGAGTAGACACTGACCCTTGAAGTGATCAAATAAATCATCAATTCTTGGAGAGGATAAACGGTTCTTCACCGGATAGTTTATTCAATTCCGGTACATCACTTGCACTATCGAATGAATCCGTCCTTTTCTTGACAAACAAGGACCGGAGCTCCCCAAGGTGAGGAACTGGGTCTATAAAGCCTTTGTCTGGGACGCTCTTTCGTTGCTCAGGATAAACTCTTTATCTCGGAAGGCGCAATCGATAAGGTGCCGTGCTACAGGTGCTAGCACATGGTACCAAATCATTTTGAAAAAACTACTTGTCGGTCGGAGGAAGACCCGGCAAGTCCTCAGGAAATACTTCGGGAAAGTCTCGAACAATTGGTACGTCTTCAAGTCGCTTCTCCTCCGACTTGTCTTCAACCTCTTTCGCCGTGATATGTGCCAAAAAGAAAGGAAATCCTTTTTCCATATACTTCTGCGCGTTAGACATTGCATCAATTGCTCGAAATGATGTTTAATGTGTCACATTCCCTGGAGTACTTTCCATCACCATGTATGATCAAGGTTTTATTTCTCAGGGGATGCGAAACATCTTCTCGGAACACATGACCGCTTGGTACTTCGCCAAAACCAATCCATAAGATTATGCATCGAATCTACCAAGTTTACAGCATTAAGTTTATGTTGAAATTGTGGTTTAGGAAGTTTAATGTGCAACCCTAAGTATAGTGTTGAGGCCCAATTATCTACCATCAGTAGTTCGACATCATAATAGTGATCTAGGGTAGATGGCGTGATGTCAATTTGGGAGCTAAATGTAGTAGACACAAAACTTCGATCGGCACCCGTATCAAATAAGATATAAGCATAGCGGTTGTTTAGAAGGAACGTACCCGCAACGACGTTGTCTGGGTTTGCCCCCGCATTTCCAACCACATACACCTTCGCTGGAGCCCTGTCATTTCCAGCTTGATTACCACGGTCATTGTTTCTCAGTCTTGGGCAGTTTCTTTTAAAATGGCCTTGAGCTCCGCACTCAAAGCAACCATTGCCCTGCTGATTATTGTTGTTGTTGTTACGGTTGTTGTTGTTGTTGTTGTTACGGTTGTTGTTGTTGTTGTTGTTGTTGGCAGGCCGGATTCTACAGTCCTTGGTCGCATGGCCAACCCTCTTGCAGTTACTGCACTTGGGTGGACAAGGACCTTCATGATTGTAATTACACTTGGAACACAGAGGTTTAGACCCGGCGTATGGTTTCCTGTCACTATTGCCTGCAGTGTAGGCCTGGCCTGTGTTCTGCCTCTTATTCTGTTGGTTTTGATTGTTCTTGGAAAGATATTTTCTTTCTTTTCCTTTCTGCACTGACGTTCAGCATATGCCTGGGTCTTATCCTCCATAATCCGTTGTAAATCATTAACTTCCCCCCACCCCCCCCCCCAAACCTCCTGTATGGTCTTTGATTTTGATGCCTTTACACTGCCAAGTATCATGTGGGCATCCAACCGATATACTTTTCAACCTTGTCAATCTCTTCTCGGGAAACATTCTGGAAACACATAAAGCTAGTGCTGAAATCGTCGATATTTAGGCCAACCACATCGGTGCCTTGACCTTTGAGATTCCAACATCTCAGTCTCAATCTCTGATCTCGCCCTCGGGCAGTATTTATCTGTTCATCATTTTTCTTTCAGTGTGCATGTCATGCAGGAGCGGCTTCATAGTAGTGGTCTTAAACATGGGGCATTCCACCTTGGTAAGAGCTCTCTATGCAGCGTGCAAGTCGCGAATTTGACTTGACTTAGCTGCTGGGCAATGACAAATGCTAAACACAGAATCCATTTTTCAAACCATTTCGAGTGAGTCCGAGACTCCCCCAGTGCTTTGAAGTCAAAGGTTTGCATTTCAATAATTCAGACGTTAAGAGCATTCGCGAGAGGTTTGGGTGGCATTGGTCCTGTGGGAACCATTGCTATTTGTAGCCTATCCTAACCGGCTTGCTTAGCTTCAGCCATTACAGCAGCAACTCCTTGGTCAATTAAGGCTGAGTAGTACCTCAGTAACAGTTGTGGTTGGTTTCATTTTGGAGTTGGAGGTGACAGGTGGGCTCGGGTTGATTGTGTTCTTTTTGTGCATTTTCTTAATTCATAAAGAAAATACAATACCCGGTTAGATTTCAATACATTCTATATATGTGACATAAGTAGCATCATAAATAAATACGTCACATCACATAGTGTGAAACTATAACCAACACAAGATCGACATAACATAATACATCCATTCCATATATAATATGGGAAATATAATGATTGTTTTGGTACAAAATGATTCCTATCCGTCTAGGTTACAAAATAAAAATCAAATAAAGCCCTACTAGCGGGTTACCGTTAATACTAGTAGGTATACAGGATAGCTAATCGGAAACAAAAACGATTATACAGTAGCTAACCAAAACCAATGATCTAACGCCCTGCTAAGCTGGGAGTAACCATAAAACTGAACCAAGACTGCATAGGTCGGTCAATCGTAATCAAATTCTAGGAATGCTACAGTGTCCTCCCAATGTGTCAACGCGAGTCCAGCTCAAGGCATGGGTACGCTGAATGATATACTAAACAGCAAGATCCATCTGCAGCCTGACGCTGCCCCATGTGGTGACCCGCATCAGTCTCTATATACTGTAATCGTGACCTTAATGCCTGCAGTGAGCTTCATGATCCTAGCCAAGTCCTGACGGGTTGAATAAATCTCTTGCTCGTAGCATGGTCTCTCTCTCCTCAATACTCAATCTAGCTCTCACAGTGCACGATCAGTCTGGGCATCGTTGTGATGTCGTGTAACATAACTCTGAACTTTCTCTAGTGCCAAACATCTACTGGTAACTGACCCTTGCTGTTGACTAACTCTAGGCGGTTCATAATCCTCCTTTAGTATTAGGAGGTTGGTTCTATTGTGGGTCCTGGTGTCTGCTCATAGCAGCAGCGGCGAAAAACGTCTCAATTCATCCAGGTTTGGAGATAGTAGTATTAATCTCTTTGAGGGTTTTGTCATGCTCGAATATCTAGTCTGGGTAGTATGAGGTGCAGGTTCGGTAACGATTGGGGGGGGGTGGTGTGGGGGGGGGTGGCGACACCCCCCCCCCACCCCCTTGTCCCCCCTTTTTTGGGGTCCCTGGATAGGGTGTCGTGAATGATCGAGGCTGATGCTATATCTCTCATCTAACCTCGAGTGCTCTAGGACTAAGAGGATCGAATAGTGGAGCTAGAAAGGATGTCGGTTAGTATGAGATGGAGGTGCCTCGTCATCAGCTGGCACTAAGTCCTCAGGTATGCTCAGGTCCGGAATGTACATGGGTACATGGTCTAGTAATACTTGGAGAATATGGTGCCTGCTTCCAACAAAACTGGCGGGCTAGCCGCCTCGTAAGGATCCTCAGATGGAATACTCCAAGAATCGCGCACTCAGAGTGAACAGAGTATTAGGTAACGACAGAATCAGCTGACATGACTACTGTTGACCGCAGAATATAATTATATGAGTATATTATATAGTGCTTTTATTGTAATTAGTATATATTTAACCACGTTATCAGTTATGAATGCATCTAGTCCCGTAATAGCAACAAATAGTGTATGGATGAAGGTATGCACATATGTATGTCCGTGTACAAACCCGTAGTATGATTTGTTGTTTGAAAAGGTTTTGTCCAGCAAAAACATTTGACTGGTTCTCTATAATTGGCTCTTGATTACCAATCTGTAACACCCCTAATTGGGCTCGCAGCGGAATAAGGGTTCCGGGGCGTGATTCTTCAAGATCATCAGCACAGATATCTAAGAACGACATAAAAGTTCGTTTAAAATGATAATTGGATTGAGATGAAAGACTTAATACAAGCATATAGCTTCATTGTTCACGTTGAATTTACAAAAGTTGACAATACATTTCTAAAATTGATGCACCTAAATCTTTAAGCGTTGCAATCAAAATTTACCAATGCATTCCTTGGCTCCCATGCCTATTGATCTCTGAAACCATTGCTTAAAATAAGTCAACAAAATTGTGGGTGAATTCATAGTTTGATAAAATCATATGTGCAGGACCGCAATTCTATTTTAGTGATAATGCAACACCTTTGCAGATTCACAAAAACTAGATACTTACACTAAGCTCATGACCCTGAGCTCGACAATCTTTCTTGCAATTAAATATATAATCTGCAATTTACGCCCATAGGATGTCTAACCCTAAACATCAAAATTCGAACATGCTATACGTTGTTCACGGTGATAGTAGTCACGATACGGGGGAGGTCATTTCCCGCATAGCTTCTATTAAATAACATTCGCGCTCACAATAATGTATTCCAACTACTATACGCAATGACAGTTCCTGATAATGCTTAATAGGTTCTCGTTACTTAGGCAAACATGTAATCAATCTTGCGTTTTCCATTTGTAAAACAAAGTTTTGTTTCCACCCATATTTAAATCATTGAAATCGTAAACTGTGGGCTATGAATCACTTGAGTGCGTAATGTCAAGTGTATCACAATTAACGCGGTACGCGAATTGATCCAATGAACCTAATTAGATTAAGGTCGCTATAAGTACCGAGTTCTTCATATAAACAACATTGAATATAGTCTAATAGTTGTTACATCCGTACTATCGTTCTGGCTATATAATTAAAGAGGTATGACATGAGTTCGAGGCGTTCGGACCTTTAAATCGTTTCAAATCCAAACACCTCAGTCGAAATCGCCCATCCGGAGAGGCCTAATTATGAAACTCCCTAGTTTTTTAGTACTTTTGATACCACATATATTCTATAACAGCTCAATCACCAACTAATGGTTTTGGGATAAATTGTGTTAAATAAGTTAAAACGCTTTATAATTAAGTTTAGTTTAAAACTGGCGTACTTTTGCGTTTTAGCCCGGGGGGGGATTCTTCGCGTTTTCTTATGTCCATCTTTTCGTTTAAGACGGGTTTCGATATTGACATTTTCATAACATTTTCCCTGAATGAACAGTAACTTTTACTGTTCATTGACAGACATGAGTTTATAAATTTCGTATTTGTTGTCGGTAAAACCGGTAAATGTCGTTATTGTATTCGTTTATTGCTCCGTTTTTAATGATTCTTTCGAGGACTTTCTCGTATTTGAAAGGTTCTATATTTTAGGAGGTTTACAAAAATTATAAACTTTTGTTCTGAAATAGTAACTTTTATAAAAATAGTTTTATAAAAGTATTAATTGTCGTAACACGCGAAATTCATACACTCGTTCGGTATTAATTGAAAAATTACGATTCTTTCATTTTGAATCCTAAAAATGTGCTGATTATTTATTAAATATTTATCCCTTGCTGTTTGAAATTTTTCATAAAATGTTTTTTATAAAATTTCTTTACGAATTCGTTATTAAACGTTATAACTTGTTTTTAACGTACTTTTTCGTTATTAATTACGTTTAAACAAGTTTTTACCTTTTCGGAATCGGTTCATGGTAATTGTATAATCTTATAAAAATATAAAATGGTTATTTTAAATTCGAATTTTGATTGTCAGCTGATTGGTTGGACTTTGTTAAGTCTTTATATATCAAATTTACATATTTTCACTTTTGACTTTTGCCAAAATTTATATTTATATTTATCATATATATTAATGTCATTATGTCCCTAGTCCTTTTATTGTCACTTTGATCAATTAATACAAGTCTTTTACTTTACATAATAATCCATAACCTTTATAAAAATCCATAATCACTAGTTTTGTCCCTAATCATATTTATGCATAACCAAGTGTGTACAAGTGTATTTCTTCCATAAGACTTTATTTTAGTGTTCTGTAACATTAATATGAAGCCCATAATTAATATTAACATGTCTTAGGTATTTCTTTATTTTGAAACATATTATGAAACTAGTAAAACCCTAATTATCCCATAATCATTTTTACACCAAAGTAACTTGATACAATATTTTCTCATTCTTTCTAACATGATGTAAGTAATAACACCACATGTATGTAAGTGTGTAAAATGATCATTTCAAGTATAAACTTCATTTTCATGAATAAAACCTAAATGGTGATTTAAGCTAAATAGAATAATCATATGCATAACAATGAAATTTATAAGAACATAAAGAGTTCAAGTAAACCTTATGAGGTATGATGATGATGATAAACTAGTGCTAAACCCTTGTTTAGCCACAAAACCAAAGCTTGCACAATAAACCCTTACTTTCTTAACCAAAAACCCTACTTCCCCCTTTTTTCATGAGTTATACTGAAAAAGGGTTAGCCAATGCTTGGGATCACCTTAGAATAACTTATAATGGATGTGTATAAGTGTGTATGGGTTGTATAAAAATTGCTATGGATTTAGTAGAGTGCTTGCTTATTGCCGTAGCAATATAGGGGACCAAAGGAAGGTTTTTGTTGATTTTATTACTAAGTGTTTTACTTGTAAGACTTAGCTAGTTTACTTGTATGTATATAATACTTTCAAGGGTCAAAAGTCAAGAAAGTATTCAAAGAGACAAGGTATGGTCTTGGAGAATGGTCATGGTTATGGTTAGAGTCAAAGTAAGCTAGGTATGGCTAGGACATGATGAAGTATGGTGTGTAATTGACCAAGTTGCAAGTTTATCTCATTTTTCATGTATATCTTTGTATATGATGCAAGATTTTCGGTTAGACAAAGATATACATGATATATTTATGTAATTTTTATGTATTGGGTATAAAAGTGGGTATTTGTTGAAGCGTAGGAAAGTTTTTGTGGTTCCGGGAGTGCCTAAACGCAATTTATCGCGAAACGTATACACTTTACGTATCCGATAAAAATAAAATGAACAAAGTTAATAATTATCCTCAAAATAATTATATAACCCTTGCTTGATGTAAACATTTAATTGTTTGATGCCCGTTTACATTGAACGCTAATTTTTGGCGTACGCGATTTAACCTAACGTTTACAATTTTAAGCAAACACGTACAATTCAAAAAGGTACATTGTGAATTTATTGATGTCGTCAATGACTTGAAAACACAGGGTGTTATAATATGCATGACCATTTCAATCCCCAAATAGCCACAAAATGTACGTATGAAAATTGGACCGCAATTGTCCAAAGTATGTATTGCCACTTTATTCAAAGCAACGTAAATAATTCCTATGTGTATAAACAATGATTACAATTACTCTAGTTATGAAAACTGATGCTCTATGTAACCCATGTAGGTGTCCTCTCAAGAACACCCGTGCAGTACGTAGTAATGAAAACCATTTGTACCATCACAGGTGTCCCTCCAAGAACACTCGATGGCAGTAATGATTAAGTACCCTCGTAGTGTCGCTCAAGAACAACCGAGAAATAATAAATGTGTACCCCTCGCAGGTGTCCCCTCCAAGAACACCCGGGCAATAATGACTGTGTACCCCTCATATGTGTCCCTTCCAAGAACATCCGGACATTTACTTATAGTGATTAGTTCAATCCGCTTAAGCTAATTCGTAATCATTTCAAAAGTAAAGTATGTATTTGAGACCAAAATTAAAGTCAAATAATGTATCCCATAGCGAGCTATGTAAATGAGTATGTAAACCAATTTGTAATCAACCATGTAAATGCATTTGCAAACAAGCATGTTCTCACCCCAAAAATATATGTAAAACAAGTAAAACATGGGGGCTATAAACTCACCTTGATGTAGAAGAACGATTGGCAGAAATGCACATACTATGCATAACACGAACGGAAAACCAGAACGACTCGACCAAGAAGTTGCGGTTTATCTTAACGGCTATGACCCCCTAGCCTAGGATAGTGTATTTGGGTTTTCCGATAGATGATTAGATCAACGCGACACGTTGATAAAAGATTTAGATTTAAAGTTGTAATAGCTTGGTGGTTGGTTAAATAAAATAAATCAAGAAGTAAACGCAAAGGGTGTAATATATTCCGTATATGTACTTTAATGAAAAATGACCAGTATATAATTTCATACCGGTGAAGTATTTAACAAGATACACAACCAAAAGTTTAACTCGAACGAATGGTATATAATACCCGACATGTGTTATATCTATAAGGTGACAATTAAAATAAAATGGTTTAATTATATAATACTTTCCAAGTATTATATAAGAATGATGATAAAAATAAAAGAAATTAAATAATTCGACACGTGCTCGGATATCCCCAAATGATTTAATAGAAAGTTTTTTTATAAAAATAAATGCATGTTTAAAGTTATGGATTAGATAAATGAAATATCTAAAATTATAACTTACGTTTGATTACCGGTTCTTCACGATCTAATAATTCTTAAGGCATTTAATTCGTCCTTTTCAGGATAATAAGTAAAGTAAGATTTGTAAAAGTTTACTAAGTGTAGCGATTTATAAAAATCTCGGCATGACCAATTCGTTTATTTGACGTTTTCCATATTAACAAAAGTTAATTATTGTCCTCAATTAAATCAATCCATGTTTCAAACCCAAACACACTCTTTAACAGTTTTTATCCCCAAATCCAAATACCCTATTTGGGTTGTAAAATATTCAAAATGAACATAACAAATTAATTCATTATTTAACAATTTAACCACCATTTTCTGTCCCGGTATATTATCTATTATATATTAATATATATATATATATTCAAACCCTTTTGTGTTTATTAAGCCGACCAAACCAAACGGATCCCTAACCCTACTCGGTGAAACACACACAACCAAAACGGTCTTTGCGGCTTGCTGCTTACGCCAAACATACCCTTATGTTGTTCACAGCCAACCAAACACTCCCCTATACGTTTTCTGCTCACCCAAACACTCCTTTATGCGTTTTCTGCTCACCCAAACACTCCCTTATAGTTTTATGTTAAGCCAAACGCACCCTATTCGGTTTTCTGCTAACCCAAACGTACCCCTTACTATTAAACAGCCAACCAAACGCACCCCATGTGCGTTTCTGCCAAACCAAACGCACTCTTGTGCCGTTTATGAAAACCAAACGCACCCTTAGTGCTAAACCCATGTCCAAACGCACCCTTTGTGGTGTTATAAAAACCAAACCCAGATCCAAACGCACCCTTGGTGCGGTTCTAACAACCAAACGCATCCTATGGTAGTGAAACCTAGATCCAAACGCACCTTGGTTGTTGTTTTTAAAAACCAACACCACCTATGTTTGTTTATTAAGAAACATCACAAACTCACTTAGGCGGCTGTTAAGCCAAACCAGACGCACCCTTAGGGTGTTTATAACAACAAAAAGCACCCTATGTGGTGTTAGTAACAATCAAACGCACCCTTTTGGTGGTTGACCGAGACCAAACGCACCCTTTTTGGTGGTTTAAGAAAACCCAACGCACCCTATGGTGGTGCGTGGCGTGGCTGTGGTGGTAGTAGCGGTGTGGAGGTGATGATGTGGTGGGGGGTGTTGTTCGGTTGGTGGTGTGAGTCGGAGATGGGGTTCGTGGTAGAGATGATGATGTAGCCACGGTGGACGTGGTGATCTTGTTATGGGTGGCAGTAGGGGTGGCCGGCGGCTAACGCATGTGGCCAAAAAAGTAGAGAGGAGGAGGAGGAGGGAGGCTAGGGTTATAGCACAAATGAAATGAAACCCTAATTCATTTTCTATTTATACTAGAAAGTTTCAAAAAAATTTAGCAAGTCCACTATAGTTTAGGGTTAAAATCGTAAATATAAACACAGGGACCCAAAGTGTAACTTTTATAAAATAATGGTTCGGGACTCGATTAGGCTAGTTAAACGGTTTTGAATTAAACACGAATAGTTTGCGCCATTCTTTTCCCCCTAATTCATTTTTCCCACGAAAACGAGTATTCACTCGAATATTATCTCATAAATGTTTTATAAACTCAATTAAATATGTTTGTGATTTATTGTGTAGTCATCGGGTAAGTTTTGTCCGTAAAGTGAAACTTTAAGTTACATGTTTGCTTTTTCAACAAATGTTTTTCAATAAAATGTTAAATAATTTATTAATTATTTTTATTAAATAAATTATGATAATTAAATATAAATTTAATTATTTTTTATCGGTACGCATTTTTCTTGTTTCTAAAACTTTGCGAGGGTATTTCAGTCATTTTTTGCTTGTTTCCAGGTCTCGGGCAAAACTAAAAAGTTGTCCGGAATGTCGTTTTACATCAAATTGCATTAGAGTCCGAGTCGTGAAAACGTGATTTAGCGAGTCGTTTTGATAAGTCAACTTAGGAATAACATATATCTTTTCGTTTTCAAGTCAAATAAGTTAAAAATAAATTTGCCGTGAGAGTATGTATATAAACATATTTATTATTTAATTATGTTCCGAAAAATTACCGGTTACGCAATAATCGTTTTTATGTGACAATTAAAGGTCAAAAGACAAAAAGTCAAGTCGGACCCGAAAAGTTAAAGGGTAAAATAGTCATTTACAATTCTGAAAATTGCCAGTTGTTACATCGTTTAGTTGTGTATAGGATCTATGTGTGCGGTGTTCCGCTTTTGGTGTGCCTTTGTGTGTTCTTGGTTTGGTGCCTTAGTTATGTCATTCATTGAAATGAGTGGGCTCAATATTTAATATGAATGGGAAAGGATGCGAATATAAGTACTGTGGCCAACGTAATTATAAGCGTGTCACAACTCACTCATACTTGGTATTGTTGTTCACACAAATCGATGTTGACACCGTAGGGTGCTGTTGCGCGTATTCTCCCTCGTCTAGATAATGTCGCCAAGGATGAGAACCCAAAGTGCTGGCCGGCCTGCTGCCGAATCACTTGGAGGGGGAGCAGGTGAACGGGTTAGTAGAGGTGGAAGGGGTAGAAGACCTAGGGAAGGTAATGATGAGCGTGTTGATGAATTGAATGGTCAAGGAAATGGCCTAGGTATAGGAGCTAATGGGAATGTAGGGGGAGCCAATGGGGGTGCACCCGACTTCCCAACGATCATTGCCCAGCAATTGCGAAACCTCTTACCCGCCATGTTGGCCCAGGTTAGTAACCAAGGGAATGTTGGAAATCAGAATGATAATGTGGTTTATGGACGTTCGTGGGAACGTTGGGAACTGTGACAGTGGATGGAGGGAAAAACCGGGTAGGTTGTTCATATAAGGAATTTTTAGCGTGTAACCCTAAGGAATATGATGGTAAGGGAGGTGATGTAGCCCTTACTCGTTAGATTGAGAAAATGGAATATGTGCATGATATAAGTGGTTGTAGTATTGACCAAAAGGTAAAATACACTGGCTGTGTTTTTTTTATTTGTGAGTAAGGTCTTTTAAAGTGATGGAACTCTAGATCCGCCCGCTAAGTCGGGAGGAAGTTGCTGTTTGGTAATGTCATGGAATAACTTTAAGTGTATGATGATACAAGAGTTTTGTACCTGGTCTTGAGATGCAAAAGTTAGGAATCTGAGTTGTGGAATCAGTGCCTCATGGGCGGGGTGGCCATGCTGCGTAAACTGTTAGGTTTCAGGAGTTGGCTAGGTTAGATCCACATTTGGGAATCAGGAGTAGGATTGATTGAGAGGGTATGTGTATGCCTTATCCACAAAATCGTGAGATGCCGTCGACGCACGGAGCGATAAGTCTAGGGCAAAAGGCGGTGCAGATTTCTGGTGCATTTGATGATGAGGTAGTTGTTTGTTAGGATGGAACAATTAAGAAGGTTGAGAAGAGAGAAAATGTGGGGAAACCTAGCAAGGATAGGAATGAAAGGGATGATAATAAGAGGACCAGGAATGTGATGCTTTGCTTACTTCTATGAACCTGTAGGGAAGAGAGGGTATACGGGTACGTGGCCCAAAGAGTACCACCTGCTAACTCCTACCATGCACCCGGTGGACCTTGTCGCACATGCTACAACTGTAACAGCCCGGGTCATTTGGAAAAGCATTGTAGAAGTGTGCCAAGGAATGTGAATCCTGCCAATGCTAGAAACCCACCTGTTAGGGCATGTTATGAGTGTGGTAGTACCGACCATGTTAGGCTAGCTTGTCCTAGATGGAATAGGGTACAAGGACCGGGAGGAAACCGTCCAAACCAAGTTGTTGCTAATAATGAGGGTCAGGGTCGTGGAATCCAAGGGAGCCAAGCTAGGGGTAGGACATTCATGTTGGGAGAAGAGGAAGCTCGACAGGATCCAAACATTGTGACGGGTACGTTTACTTTGAACAAGCACTTTGCCACTACCTTATTTAACTCTAGGTTGGCCGATATAGTTTTGTTTCCACTACCGTATACCTCTGTTGGGCTTAAAAAGCAGTGACCTTAGGTTTCAAATATGAGATTAAAATAGCTAGCGGGCAGCTAGTAGAGATTGATAAGGTTATTAAGGGTTGCAAACTAGAAGTAGAGGGTCATATCTTTGACATCGACTTAATACCTTTTAGACATGGGAGTTTTGATGTGATTATAGGTATGGACTGGTTGTCTAATTATAAGGCTGAGATAATTTGCCATGAGAAGGTAGTAAGGATACCACTACCGGATGGCAAGGTGCTTAGAGTAGTAGGAGAGAGACCGGATGAGAAAGCAAGACTGTTGATGAGCGCTAAGGCTAGTGATAAGAAACGAGAAGAGATTGTTGTGGTTAGAGATTTTTCTAAGGTATTTTCGGATGACCTATCTGGATTACCGCCTATTTAGGAAATTAAATTTTGAATTGAGTTAATCCCTGGAGCAATGCCGGTAGCAAAGTCTCCTTATCGTTTGGCACCTTCTGAATTGGATTAGAGGAGTTGTGGGACAACGCAAGGAAAACTCCAGACAAAGGTTTCAACGACCAAGTTCATCGCCTCCTTGGGAGCGCCTGGTATTGTTCGTTAAGAAGAAGGATGGTTTCCTTTAGGAATGTATTGACTTTAGAGAAATTTTTTTTTTTTTTATATTTTTGTTTTTTTATGTCTTTTTCTTACTCTAAATTCTGAGCCCGTTGTTTTGCTTCTGCCTTTCCGTTAGTGCTCCGATGCTTAACCCGGAAACCGTCAATTCCATATCCTTTGAGACGTAATGATGAAAGGCGCCATGAAAAAAGCTAACGACAAATTGAGAAAATTCTACGTAATATTTAAAGGATTTGCGTTTTGAAATTAGCTACGGATGCTTTGATTCTTATGCCAAAATTTGCCTCGACTCTTAAAGCTTCTTTAATTGGAAACAAGAAAAATTTAGTGAAATGGCTAGAAACTCTATTAAATGACATTGCTCGACGGTCTCCTTAAGAAGTTACTCGAAAAAACTTGGAGACCCTGGGAAAGAAATTTCTCATCCATGTGGATTTTCCCGGAATGGAATGAGTGTCTTAGCCTTTGGCGATTTGGCGCTAGGCATAAATCTCATGCCTCTTATCCGATTGTGGAAAAACTTTTCTCTTCAGAGCTCACTCCTACTTGTATGACTCTTGAACTTGTAGACCATTCGATTACCCAACCGATCGGTATCGCCGAAGATGTCAACGTAAAAGTAGGAAAGTTCAAATTCCTGGCCGATTTTGTAGTAGTAGACTTTGTTGCGATCCCGTTGTACCTAATTTCGGGAGATCCTTCTTAAAGACCGGACGTGCTTTGATTGATGTTTACGAAGGAGAATTAACTCTTCGTGTTGGAAAAGAAGCCGTAACATTCAATCTTGACCAAACTTCGAGATACTCCTCTAATTACGATGATATGACGGCAAACCGAATCGACGTCATTGAAATGGCTTGTGAGGAGTATTCTCAAGAAGTTCTCGGTTTCTCCGATGTGATCGCAAGTGGCAATCCCACTCCTTATTATGACCCGATCGTTTCTACCTCTTCTCCGACTCTCACTCCCTTCGGGGATAGTGATTTTCTTCTTGAGGAAGTCGATGCTTTCCTCGCTCTTGAAGATGATCCAACTTCACCGGAAGTTGATGACTCTTATTATGACCCGGAGGGGGATATTCTTCTTCTTGAAGCATTTCTCAATGATGATCCATCATTACCCCCTCCCACTCAAGGAAACTATTTGCCTGAAATTCGAAAAGAACTTAAAGTTTGTGAAGCTAAAACTGATAAATCTTCAATTGATGAACCTCCCGAAGTCAAACTCAAGGACTTACCTCCTCATCTCGAATACGCATTTTTGGAAGGTGACAACAAGTTGCCCGTCATAATTGCTAAAGACTTGAGTGTCGAGGAAAAAGCCGCTCTCATAAAGGTTTTGAAGTCACACAAGCGAGCCATCGCTTGGAAAACTTCCGACATCGAGAGGTTATTAACCCGGAAATTTAGTATCAAAGCTTCTTATGATCTCATGGATACAAACTTGTGGTTTCAACACCAAAGACGGGTTAATCAAATATCACGCTGTCATACAAAATGATGTTTCCCCCAAAATCTTTCAACCATAACATCAACTCACTAAAATTTACATCTAAACCAATTACCTCCCCCTTTATTTAAACTATATAATCCCCCATCATCCCTCTAACCAACTATCAATTAACTTTCATTTATACTCAAATCACTCCCACCATCCTTCACCCTCCAACCACTAAATTAAACCCATAATCCCATTCAACTTTTCCCACCCACCCACAAAAACAAAAAACAAAAACACAACCCCCCAACAAACAACCCACCCCCACCCAACCCCACCCCCAAGACCACACAACCACACACCCAACCCACACCAAACCAACCCAACACCACAACCCCCCCCACCACACACAAACCCAACCACCCCCCAACCCAAACCCCACCACCCCCCAACACAACACCATCACTCTAACATACCTCACAACAACCACCATCACCCAACACACAACAATATAAAAAAAAACAACATATATAACACACAACACACATCTATCACCATCTTACACACCCTTCATCTCTATACACCACACCCACATTCTCACAAAACAACACCCCATCACATCTCATCCTACAATCTCACCAACACACTCAACCCAATCACTCACACACTAACACTCAACTCAAAACACACTACACACACAACACCCCACAAACATACCATAATACCCAACAACACCACCAACTACCCACCAACCACCATACACACATACTAAAAACAAATACCATCAATCCACCATACACTCCCATATCATTCCCAATAACCCCTCCTATATATAAACACCCTCAAAACACCAACAATACACACCCTAATACACAAATAAAAAACAACCTCATACAACCCTAAACACACCCACCCCCCCAACCACACCCCCCCCCCCATATATATCTCCCCCACCCCCCACCCCCCAACCCCTCAACCCACCCCCCCACCACCCCCCCACCCACAACTCACCACACCCCCACTCTCATATATCTACCACTCATCAACTAAACTACATCCACATTACATATACTATATCTCACCACACTAGATATACTCAAACACATAACCTGAGATAATATAATGCTCTCACATCACCATCACATAAACCCACACACACACAGATCACATAACACTAAACACTACTCTCATGGATAATACACACAACACAACATCACAGTTCAAACTGTACATCCGAAGATAGATATCCCATAAACCCTCTCCTATATACAACACATCTCAACAATCAAACTACATCTTCAACTTGAGAAAGAGACATCATCCACTCACTCAAAGTGCAACATACTATCAAAAACAAAATGTAATGTTAGTTTAGGTTAACACAGACCTAACTATTATATACCACACAATCAGAATACACCATATAAACCCAGATACATCTACAATACCCACTTCTAATGACATGTCATCAACATACAACCCAAATGCCTAACTACAGCTCAGTAATCACACAAACGACTTAATCACACTGCAGCTACTTACATAGCATCACACTACCTAACCGATACTCGTAGAGATATCTCTTCCTATGAGATATGGAGTGTGTGTGTCTCGCTCTCTCTCGCTCGCAGCGCACCTCATCCTCTCAGAGCTCACTCCATATGTAGAGTGCACTACCCATATCCCACTGCCTGTCCTATCTGTGTCACAGAGAGAGTGTGTGTGTGTGTTTCCATATGTCACCCATTACCACTCTCGCCCCCCCCCAAAAACCTCCTCATAGGTCCCAAACATCCACACTCGCTCGCACTCACGTGTATCCTCCCAACCATTCTATAACTACTACTCAAACTTCTTTTACCCCACAACTCTATCACTAACACTGTACTTATCCATCCCCTCCCTACCCCCCCCCGCCATCACTCCATCTCTATGTACTTACACTCCCTCACATAGATGAGTATATGTATCTATGAGAGATTTAAATAAAATTCCCCTACATTATCAATTGAGCTCGCTCGCTCTCTCTCACTCTCTCGCTGCTTACCATATCATAACACATACTACACCCCACTGTCCTCCTCTCCCCCTAAACACACACTGAGTATTAACCCCCTAAATGATAACATGCGGATCCACAAACACGTGTGTGAATATACGTCTCATCTCCGACATTAGTGTCTCTCTGAATCCCCATGACATCCTGTCTGACGTCTACTAACAATGTGATAATCATTCCACACAAGTGTCTCACCATCTAATCCTATCACTCCAGTATCCACTGTACATAACTATGTGATCCACACTCAATTTTTTTTCTCTAAACCTATGTTAGTCGCCCCCTCCCCTCCCCTCCCTGTGTACCCACTCCAGACGTCCACACTCTTAACTAGAGAATACATTACTTCACTCCATAACTAGTTCCCCCCCTCTTCAAAGTAATTTAGCTCGACACCATACTCGACCATTTTCTAACGTCCCCTCTAAAATCTGTCCACAGAGTATCTTCCCTATAGACGCCTCGCATACCACTTGTGCCTCATAAACTCACTCCTCCCTATATCCTGTCTACAGTACCAGACATCAAAATCTCCACCCTCTTAAGATACTGCTCTATCACCAAAAGACTTGTGAGTGTCAGTTCTCCAACTCAAACTATTGTGTTGTCCACTTCCACAGACTCCTTTAACAACTGCTCTCTATATCTATCCCTGTGCCTCCACAGACCCACACATTTGATTAGCACTCCTCTCCAAATACACCCCAAGTTGTTTGTGTGCCTCCCAATGCACATGTCCCAACTTTCTCTCCTATCACATCAGATAGTTTCTATTTCCAGACTAGTAGTCCAGTGTGCCCCAAGTCAAGTAGTCTGTGTTCCAGAAAGATGTAGATAGTAGAGAGAGACAGTGTGTGTGTGTGTGTATCACATAGAGAACCACTCTGCTACTGACACTATGTTCTCACCTATATAGATGAGAGATGTATAATGATAGTGCTCAAAAGATATAGTAGAGAGAAGAGACTCTCTCTCAGAGAGTTGTTGCTTGTGCACCCTGAACCTACCCCTTACACTCGTCTACAGCTGTTCTCCCCCTATCTCCTGTACAGCATTCGTCTGAGTCTCTCAAACAGACTTCTGCTATGATATATCTAGACAATTGTGTCGCACCTAGAGAGTAGATAGATGTTCCCTATACATCAATCCGTGTGTGTGTGTGTGAGACCCATCTCCTCCATCTCATCTGTCAAAACCTTATCCAACTACACTTGTCAAACCCCTCCCCCACCAAGTATTTCCATGCGCCCCACCCTCAATAAGAACGCAATCCCTGTCCCCCGTGACTTATGAGTACTTACACTCAGACTACCTGTCACAACATCCTTAACTCCATGTCCCCCCCACGATGTCGCACGTAATCATCGTCCACTGCCCCCAGATTCCAAGTGTATTTTCCCCAAGACTGTCTTTATACCTACTGATACCACTCAGCGTCTACTCGCCACCTCGTTGCACACTCTATGTGTCCCATACGCACTCGCAGAGTCATAAGTTATTCCAACTCCATCTATTGATATTCTCAGTAGACAGTATCAGATAAGACCACATAATCAACTACTGTCGCGTCTCACCACCCCGCGACGCTGTCTGTACCTACCATACATGCGTCACTCTGTCTCACCCCCCCGAACTAAAAGCTCCATCTAGCAATATGTACTATCACCTGTGCAACACTCCTATACTACACTCCATCAGTCTCCAAACTGTGTTCCTGTGCTAGAGAAGAACTGTGCGTAACGGTTGTCCCCACTAAACTGTTATCGTTTCAAACTACTCTAGTGCCCTCTACTCTAGTATGTCCCATGATACGTCATCGACTAGAAACCCACTCATAAGTTCCAGCTATAGAAACATACTATTAACAATAGATCAACCCCTGTGATGATGCCACTCAGCATCTACATACGCACCTCACATTGTGTACTAATACACATACGTATACAACAGTATAAAACTTAAGTCTCACATCTACAAATGTTGCGATGAGTCTCCCTCGTACCATATCACACACATCTCATTAGAATAACTTGTCTGCATCCGCCCACCATAACCCACTACAAGGTCCTCACTCTCCTAACACACCCTCCTAACACTATACTCCTTTTCAACATATAATCCTCGTGAAAATCACTAGTGTCCACTAGTCGCCCTCTCTCTCTGTCTCGTTTCTTCCATCCTCTTACAAAAGTTACTGAACCGACAAACACTCAGTAATTGTTCTCTCATTCCATATATAAAGAAAGAGTATAAGAAATATCTCAATGTTATTCGCCAATCCACAAACCCGCCAAGTGTTAAAATCAATAAATATCATAAAATATCATTACCACGTTAAACTAAATAACTCGTCAGATCACACGGACAAATCTATCCACCCTCATTACAACACTAGAAATGTTTTGTTAGTAATTAGTCACTAAAAACTCACAGACGTGCCTAAACTTGACCTCCACCCTGACAAACAACTAGTGTCCGCAGAACCTCAAAATTCTTGCCCCAACCATGCACAACTAGATGTCGCAACCAATAATGCCTGACCTAAATCCACGCGCAAAACAGACCCCAAATCTCTAGAACCACTATATCCGTGATAGAGACTTATCCCCCTACACGTTCTAAGTCCTACCCCCGCCTGTCATTGTCTTCCACACAACATCCGCTCTAACCCTCCACGAAGACGCTGTGCGAGCACCCAAGTATCACGAATCGACCTACATATCGTGCAAAGTAGAATCCGTATCGAGAATAAGTGCATGAATTGTGACTGCCGATGCGCGTCTGCTATAACGAAACTCATAGCCCACTACATAAATCACAACACTACACGTCTCTCTACCCCCCCAATAAAAAACAAACCTAAAACCAATATCACACAATACAAACTATATATATTACCCAAAAATTGTAAAAGAAATCTTGTTAAATACCGTTTATCCACCTATATACACTCTCGTAATTTCCACACTCGAGTCCGCAGTAATGTCAGTAGAGCAGATCTCTTTTGGAGACTACTTCCGCTCTACTGTGCTCTGCAAGCGCTATGACTTCTGACCCAGACACTGCACTCCTCGTGAGCGCAATACCAGTGTCAGACTATTGCTCTCTCCATTCTGGATAAGGCTCGCATCTCTACATGCGCTCTCACAAACTTCCAAATATCTACTATGCTCCCATTCTTAGAAAATATTATTATCAATAAGGTCACTATAGTCTAAAAATGTAGATACTTAAATTAATACGTCCCACCACTAGGGCATTTAATGGAGAATTCACTTTAAAATTCCACAATGAGACATCTAGCTTCCCGTTCAAGTAGCAAAAATTTCTAGACTAGTATACACATGTTATGAGCTCGAGTACTATGTTGTCTCCAAAAAGAATGCTGTCTCTATATTATAATCTCGAAGTTAAAATTAGTCATCAGGTGCGATGTCTCTAATGTCGCGCTCGTGTAAATAACTTGATATTCATACTAATTGTTTTATTCGCTCCTAGATCTAGTTTTGTGTAGTAGATTTGTCTAGTGTGCGCGATGTGTGTGTGTGTTGTGTGTGTGTGGTGCGTGTTAAAGTGTGTGTGATAGAGGGGGTGAAAGAGTAGATAGAGAAACAAGAATCGCAAGATCTCTAGAAAAGCTCGAGCTCTCTCGTTTTTTTAAAATGTGGGCTGAGAGCGTGTAAAGAGTTAGTAGGTATGCGCGTCGCTACAAGATTCACTAGAGCGATTGACACGCGTGGCATGCGCTTAGATCTCTAGTCTGAGTAGAAGCTGAGCATAGCTTAGAGACGAAGTCAAGAGTCAGAGCAGATATTGATAATATCAAGTGAGCGGCTTGGCATCTTGCCGTCTCGACAACGCTGTTGCAGCCTTCTTAAATGTCGAGGGTTTACATGGCATCAATATTAGGTTTAATATTAAGTTTGAATTAATAAATGATTCTTTTTTTGCTAAATTTAATTGCTTGTTGAATTTGATATTCTATTTTAAGTTTTTAAATAAGTTATGTGTATACGGGAAACCTAAGAGTTTATGAAACCTAAGGTCCGTGAGTCCCGATACTAGTCTCTGTGGGGTGTCAAAAGCCTGGTCACTTAGCCACAAGGTTGGGATGTACCGAGACGAAAGTCGCTACATGGGATGATCTCGCCTTCAAACTCATTATTCTCGGGTGGAACGTGAAGCATAGAATTTTGCAAAACGTTGATCCATGGTTGAAATTCAAAAAAAATAAGCAATTCAATCCTAGATATAATAATTGTCGGGAGTGAAAAGTTCACAAGTTGCAAATATGAGATTTGTTAGCATCTTAACAGATATTTAATAGTGATTTCATTTTAAGCTTGGTTTGGAGCTAGTGAAAAGTCGGGAACGATGAATTTATCCTTTCTGGGGCATTCTCGGATCGAAATGCATCTTGTTCTATGATCCCTAACGGTTATGAAAATAACAAAAGTCAAATTAGTTAGTTCCTAAAAGTAGAATAATTAATTATTATATATATATATATATATATATATATATATATATCTATATATATATATATATATATATATATACACACACACACAAAATATTAAGGACTAAGTGTATATCTTTAAAATGGTAAAAATGGGCTTTTCTCGGAAGCTATTGATTCTTTAATTCCCCTCGATGAACACTTGGCTACTTTTTGAGGTAATTAGTTGAGGGGGATCAAGATTCTTAGTTTTCTAAGTGCTTACCTATAACATTGCGTGAGGACACGACAATATCTTAGTATGGGGATTTTGGTATGTGTTTAATTACACATACCTTTATCCACTAAATCCGGACTTAAATGACTAAAAACGTACCAGAAATACATTGTATTTGTATGTTTTGCATTTGTATTGTGCAGGTAATGGATATCTAAGAAAATGACAAAAATAAAAGCCAAATCGACAAAACTGAGCACGAGAACGGAAAGAGCGTAAAGAGAAGTCAAAATCAAAGCCAAGTTAAAAAGTCAAAGTCAACCTTGGGAAGTGGATTTGGAAAGAGCATCGAAAACCGAACCCAAAAACCTAAATTGCCAAAAGTGGGCCCACCTGTACCCACCTAGTGGGCCCGGGAAAGCCCACTTATATCTTATAAGCCTTAAGCCTTAATAAAAGCCCAACACCATTTTTATCTATACCCGGCCCAACACCACCTTTTATAAACACTCCTGTTACCCTTTTAAAACTCACCCCCGTTAGTCCTTAAAAGGACTAACGGTGCACTCCAACCCAAACTCCAAGGACCTTTAATGTAAACACTCATATAACGTTGAGGGGCCATTTTTGACAACCCACTAAACTCGTACCCTGCACCAATCAAACAAACATGATAACCTCTTTTCCCGCTAAACCCTATTTTCACTGTTCACCCTCCATCGCCAAAATTACTCTTACCCCGAGGTTAATCCAACTTAAACCCCCTTCTAGAAGCCAATAATAATGCAGTGAGTGACGTATTTAGGCTCTGACATGTTGGCGATCCAAGGCAATCATTGGGGGAATGATTACGTGACAATAATCAAGGGCAATGATGGATTTAAAGAAGCACAAGGTGATTTAAAGGGTCAAGATCAAAGTTTTTGTTTCCTCTCTCACAAGAAAACCAAGCCAAGGATCTAGGTCCTTCTATCCGACTTATAAATAGAGGGCTTAAACCTTGTGGTTAGAGAGAGTTTTTTTTTAGTAGTTGTCCTAAGTTTTTAGTCTCTTTTTAATATATTTTCATTTAAGTTTTTAAAGTTATCCTGTATTTCAATTTCCTTTGTAAAAGTTTAAGTTTTTAATGAAAATTTTGAGGTTTGTGTTTTTAAGATATTGTGTTTGATCATTTTATATAAGTTGTCAAGTCTTGAAAAGCTATGAAGCAGTTTGTAGATCTTACCTAAAAGCTTCACTAAGCTTTTTGTCTCTTGAATCAAACCTTATTTTACAATTTAATCTCTTTTATTTCATGTTTTAATCATAAAAATCTAAAAAAATTACTAAAAAGATCCACCCGTTAAAACACCAAAGCTTTTTGGATGATAAGCTAGCTTGAGAAGAGCTTATAGACCTCACTAGTTTGTTTTTTGACAAATTAGAGCTTGTAGATTTGATTATTTACCCTGTTTTGAGCAAGGGTGTTTGTAAGTTTTCATTTTAAGTTTTTAGTCTATT
>BQNB010020662.1:1397-34386 GCA_026074375.1 Tanacetum coccineum | reverse complement strand
TGGTGGTCCCATTTTATCATTTTCATGTTGTTGATTGGTTCAACTTGACCAACATAAGAGGATAAACTTGAGAGGATCCTCATCCTATATTATATTGTTTTTTGTAAAAAAAACGAGTAGCGTTTAGGCAATATTTACATCAATGTCAATTCGGTACTAAACCAAATGTTTCATCTTCAATAATAACCTTTTACATAAAACGGTTTAATTTTATTGTTATACGTAGTACTCTCTCCGTCTCATAATTATAGTCCACTAACAAAAAACATGTAGTTTAAGAAAAACACAATCATTACTGGTATGTGCTTAAATACACATACTTTTTACCTAATAAAACGACCCCAAATGACCAATAACGGACATAAAATGCCAAATATATGTTTGTTTTGTGTTATTTACTGTGCAGGTATCGGATATTAACATAAGGACAAAAACAAAGCCAAAACCGATAAAACTGAGCACGGAAATAGAAAGAGCGTGAAAAGTCAAAAAGTCAAAGTCAACCAAAAAGTCAACCAAGTCAAAGTCAAAGACGAAACCGAAACCGAAAAAATACTTAATGGGCCAACCCGCACCCATCTAATAGGCCTGGGCAGCCTATTAAGCATTTATATCAAAACTTACATAAGCTTAAAGCTTAAAAAGTCCATAAATATTAACCGGCCCAAATTCTAAGGCCTAAAGTCCACTTAACAGCCCAACCATATTATTGTTAAGTCATTGCATATGTGGTCCTTTATCCCTTGCATCGTTAGTCCTTGAAGACTAACACTGCCAGTCCTTAAGGACTAACAATGTTAGTCCTTGCAATTTACAACATTAGTCCTTACACACCCTTTTTCCCTAACCCTGTTACCTAAATTAAACTAACAGTACCATAAAACCCAATTCCCGCCAATCTCCTCCACTATTCATTATCTCTTTCAATTCACCCCTGCAACACGACAAACTAAAGTCACACCTCACTCTCCCATCAAACCCCACCCCATAACACAACAAAACCACGTTGGCAATCCCCTAAATCCTCATTCGTCAATGGTAGAAGACAAGCAATCAATGGCTGTAATGCAAGACTTGGGGCCAAAGAAAGATAAAGGGCTAGGATGAAGACTTTGGAAGCTCTCACACAACAAACACAACAAGCACACCTAGAAGCTTGAATTCGGCTATTTATATGGAGCTTATTTCTTCATAAAAGATATCTAGAGTAGGTTAGATTAGGAGTAGTGTAATATTTACTTTTTAAAATGTCAATTTAAATTATGTATTTTACTTTTAAAAGCCTTGTAACCAATTTAAGTTTTTAATGAAATTTCAATTTATAAGCTTCTTTCAATTCTGTTTTAACTTTGATGCGATTAAGCCTTAATTTTGTTTACAAGCTTTTCATAAGTTCTCACATAATCTGTTTTATTCATAAAAGTTACTGTTCATCAAACTTACAATTCAAAATACCTTTGTTTATTGGAAAGCTTTTGTTTGGATGATAAGCTAGCCTGGTAAGAGCTTATTGGACTTTACTGGCTTGTTTATAACAAACCAGAGCTTGTTGATTAGCTTTTAAAGCATTTTTAAGCTCTTGTTTAGAGCAAAGGGCAAAGGTATGTTCATTGTTCACTTTTAGCTTAAATTCTATTTTGCTTTTTATCCTTGCTTATTGTTTGCTTAATGCTTGCTTATTGATGCTTATTTGTGTTTATTCAGTGTTAATTTAGTTTAATGTGATTAGTTTATAGTTTAGTTTAGGTTAGTCCTTAGTTTTCTTAAATCTGCCCAAATTAGTTTATATATAGCTTAATAGAGTAGCTTATCATAAAGATCTTAATTGTCTAGAATTTTTGCCTTATTATCTTTTAACATCTAAAATCTTAATCTGGTTTTAATTTTCATAGCTTATCCAAGCTTGTTTGAGTTTAAAATCTGATTTTAGTTATTTGAAGGGGTGTTTAGGATAAGACTTTAAAATGGGTCAAATAAGGGTTTAAACTGTTCTTGGTTTATAAGTCAGTTTCATTAGCTCACATAAGGTCTTAATGGTAGTTTTCATAAGTTAGAATCAAGTCTTGCTTAGTTTTTAAGCAGTTTTGTCAAGTGCTCAAATCTGCTAATGCCTAAATTGTTCTTATTGTTTGATTCTTGGATTCAAATTATAATGCTTAAGGGGTAGTGTTTTTGTGTCCATATGAGTTTAGTTGTACCGCTAGCTTTAACAGATATCGGGTGACTTACAGTTTTGGATCTCGGATAGAACTGAATTTCTTTCAGTTTAATCTTATTGATTTATGGCTCAGTTTGAAGATTATTTAAAGATGTGATTACGAAGACAGTTAAATATTGCTTATTTGATGTTGTAGTTGAGTTTCATAGGTGTGTGTCTTATCATATCTTAAAGTTGTGGTTGGCTTTTAAGATAACTTGTTCGTGCTTAAATGGTGTGACGAAGACTTGTCAAAATCTAGCAAAAGTGTGTGATTTTTCTTATAGGTGCTCAATGCTCACATTTGCTATCACTTAGTATGTGTCTCATAGAAGATGAGGTTTTTGTCAAGATGTTGCGGTCTACTTATATTTCACAGATTTATTTATAAGTTCGACGTCACGTGGATAGTGCAAGACATAAGACACAAGTTTGGGATATTCTACTTCTTTATCAAATTCGTTATACTCAGTTTTCTTCATCGGTGATCACTACATAGAGCCTAAAGAGTTTAAGATTCAAGAGATGGTAAACACATGGGTTTCAGGGGAAACTTATTGATTAAATGTTTAACCATCTACATGCACCACTTGAGGGGAAGTGTTTTTACTATGCTAGTCATTTAGTACTACTACTAGTTTATATTTCTACTACTCAAAGTCAATTTTTTGTATTATTGCTTCATTTGATGGGGTATTAGAGATATTAGAAGGAAGGTTAGTAGTTTTGGTATATTGGTTTATGGTGTTATGATCATTTCCAAGTTGCATATCTATATAAGACCCCTATTGATGAGACAAAATGGGAAGAAGATTACAGGTTTATTGATTTACAGCTTATTATGTGTGGTGACTGTTGGCCTTATTCGATGGATCTATGATCTAAACTTAGTCACAATATACCAAAAACAGAAACGTGAACTAAACGTTGTTTTTTTATTAATCTGTCATCATCAAAGATTGTTTACATATCTTCCTATTTATACATAATGAAAAGGCATAATATGAAAAGTTGTGATGGTTCAGACCGAACCAACAGTTGTATCCTTTCATGATTAACTGCCATATAACTAACTTAACTATTTTTTAACTAACTTTTGTTCCAGCAGATTGGGATTAACCCAATATTCTCCCCATTAATCATAATCGCTTTGTCATAGATCTTTAAGTCCAATAAGTTGTCTCATTGTTAGGAATTTGATCTTCGGTAGTGCTTTTGTAAGTATTTAGCCTTTGGTTATTCCCCACTTACAAATTCAACTTGTATGTCTTCTTTTTCAACACATTCTCTTATGAAGTGGTACTTTGTATCAATGTGTTTACTTCTTCCATGAAATACGGGGTTCTTCATCAGTGCTATAGCAGATTTGTTGTCAACCATTATTGTAACTTTTTCTTCCTTTGAGTGTGTAAGTTTGCTTAGAAGTCTTTTTAGCCATAATGCTTGTGTTGCTGCTGCTGTTGCTGCGATGAATTCAGATTCACATGATGATAGTGCTACGGTGGCTTGTTTTTGTGTACTCCAGCTAATTGGTGATTCACCATAGTAAAATATTATTCTAGTAGTTCCTTTTTTCCTTCTTGAGTGTTGACTCCATAACTACTGTTGCTAAATCCATGTATCTTGTTTCCTTCGTTATACTTGTAGGTGATTCCATAATCCTTTGTTCCTTTTACATAGCGTAGTACTTGCCTTATAGCCTTCATATGTTGCTCTCTTGGTTCTTGCATGAAACGACTAAGTAATCCAACGGAATAACTTAAGTCGGGTCTTGTGTGAAGCAGATATCTTAAGCATCCAATTAAACTTCGATATTCAGTTGGGTTGACCATTGTTCCTTCAGTGATCTTTGTTAGTTTTGTTCCTGGATCCATTGGGATTAGTGTCTCGTTGCAGTCTACCATTCCAGCTTCCTTTAGGATCTTGTTTGCATAGGCGGATTGCTTTATTGATATGTCACCCCCAGTTTGTGTGACTTCTATTCCTAGATAGTAAGCTAATAACCCAAGGTCACTCATTTCGAATTTTTCTCCCATTTGAGCTTTAAATTTGTCTATCTCCTTCCTTGGTGTACCAGTGATGATTAGATCATCTACATAAACTCCTATTAATAGTGTTGAGTCTCTTGATGTCTTTGTGTAGATAGCTTGTTCTAGTGCGCATTTCTTGAAATCTAATGACTTCAAGGTGTTGTCTAACTTTATGTTCCATGCACGTGGTGCTTGTCTTAATCCGTATAGAGCTTTTATAAGTCTATAGACTTTTCCATTATCTTCTCTCTTTATAAATCCTTCGGGTTGCGTAACGTACACTTCTTCTTTTAAATCTCCATGTAGAAATGCAGATTTTACGTCGAGGTGATGTACTTCCCATTTATTGTTAGCAGCTATGGCGAGTAATAATCGGATAGTTTCAATCCTTGCTACAGGTGCGAATACTTCTTCAAAGTCTATGCCATGCTCTTGTATGTAGCCTTTTGCTACTAATCTTGCTTTATGCTTGATTATATTTCCATTAGCATCTCTCTTAGTCTTGAATACCCATTTTAAACCAATTGCTTTATGTCCTTTGGGTAGATTGGTTAATTCCCATGTGTTGTTCCTATTGATGGAGTCTAACTCGACTCTCATTGCTTCAATCCATTTTTGATCGCTTGATGCTTCCTTGTAGTTCTTGGGTTCGTCTTCAGCCAATAATAATTCCTCGGTGTTCTCGTATAAGTCGTTTAATGTTCTAAAGCCTCTCAACGGTGTATGATCAAAGTGTGAATGTGAATTTGTGGTTGAGTTTGAACCACTATCACTTTGATAGATTGATTGTGTTGAGGCATTGGGTGTGAATTGAAGATTTACTTGTGATGAACTTGTTGATGGTGTGTGAGGTGTTTGAGAACGTGAGGGAGAGCTTGTTATTGGTGATGCATATCCATCATCATCATTGTTAGGAAATTCATTGTCTTCTTTACTTGGTTGAGTTCCTTGATCATGATGTTCACTTGTGACTTCAATATTTTCTATTTTAAAGTCAGTCCATTCGGGTTTGTCATTAATGTGCTCACTCATGTATTCCTTCCAATCCCATGTTTCATTTTCCTTAAACTTCACATCTCTACTAACACATATCTTTTATGTTGTTGGATCAAATAATCGATAAGCTTTTGATCCTTGTTCATTTCCTAAGTATACCATCATACTACTTCTATCATCCAGCTTTGTCAAACGTTGTGATGGTACTTTTGCATATGCTATGCAGCCAAAAACTATTAACTTCTCTAAGTTTAGGTTTCTTCGCTTAATTGCTTCATATGGAGTAATGTCTTCTAATGCTTTTGTAGGAACACTATTTAAGGTGTATATGGCGTGTCTAACAGATTCAGCCCAAAAATTTTGTGGCATGTTCGTTGCTTTCATCATACATCTTGTTGTAGACATAATTGTCCTGTTTCTTCTTTCAACTACTCTATTTTGTTGCGGTCAATAAGGTACGGTAAGTTGTCGTGCTATACCATTTTCTTTACAATATTGTGTGAATTCATTTGATGTGAATTCTCCTCCTCGATCCGTTATTAACATCTTTAATGTTGTCCTTAACTTATTTTCTATAGCCTTCTTGTATTCTTTGAAAGTATCAAAGGCTTGATCTTTCGTACTTAAGAAATACACCCACATATATCTTGGAGTATCGTCTACTAACAGAATGGTGTATTTCTTTCCAGAAGGTGTCGCTGGTGAGATTGGTCAACGTAAATCTCCATATACTAAATCTAAAGGTGAGGTTGATCTAGCTTTTGCCTTTTTAGGAAATGGCGCTCTACTATGTTTTCCAATTAAACAAACATCATAGATTTGTGTTGTAAGTTTAATGGCAGGTATTCCATGAACTAAATCCCTTTGAGCCATTAATCTTAGTGATTCGAAGTTGAGATGTCCTAGTCTCGCGTGCCATAACCATGTATCATCTTTTAAGTTTGCTAGTAGGTAGACATGTGTACCTATCCTCAGATTTGCCTTGTATAGTCGATTTCTTTGTCGCTTAACTTTCATGAAGATTTTGTTATCCATGTCATAAAGTCGCAATTCATCGTCTTCCATTACTACTTTACAACCAATTTCAGTAAATTGTCCAAGGCTCATTAAGTTGCTCTTCAAGCTAGGAATGTAATATACGTGTGATATAATTCTTTGCTTCTCGTCATCACATTCTATTAAGATTGAACCTTTTCCTTTGATCTCTATGTATGGCATCTCCAAATCTTACATTTTCCTTTACCTTTCCATCTAACTCTTGAAGTGTTCTCTTCATCCAGTATATGGTACTAGCCCATTGTCTAAGTACCATAGACTATCCATATTTGTCTCTTTATACCCTACATCTTCTTCATGTAGTGAGACCTTTTGTTCTTCAACTTCTTTTACTTGTTTCTCTTTATCTGAGTCTTCTAATATTGCCATTAATAAGGTTGGTTCTAAATCTTCTTCAACAAGATTAGATTGCTCATTTGCATTTGTCCTTTGAGGACAGTTAGGTGCAATATGCCCTATCTTCTTACATTTGAAACATTGTAATTTGCTAGTATCATAGCTTGATTTCTTGAAGTTGTTTCTATTAAAGTTCCTATGAAAGGTTTCTCCATCTTTCCTCTCTTCCTTAAATTTTTCGTGGTTCTTTCCATGTGAAAATCTATGTTTTCCACGTCTACGTCCTCTGAAATACTTTCCTTTACTTTTATGTCGTGTGAACATCAACTTTTCTTGATTGTCCACTTGTTTACCTTTCTTATACTTAATTGTTTCTTCATATGTCTTGAGTCTTCCAATTGCTTCTTACATCGTCATTTTACTTATATCAGAATATTGCTCTATTAATGCAACTATTTGCAGATACCTATCGAGTACAACATTTAATAGCTTTCGTATTAAGGTTTGATCTTCAATTGTGTGCCCTAGACTAGCAGCTTTATTTACTAGTGTAGTTAGTTTTCCGGTGAAGGTGTCGATTGTCTCGTCTTCCTTCATGTGTAGCATCTCAAAATCGGATTTGAGTGTTTGTAATCTTGCTTGTTGAACTCTTTGTTCACCAATGTGTCTAGTTTTCAAAGCATCCCATATGGCTTTTGCAGTTTTGTGCTTTGTTATTTGAAGCAATTGTTCTTCGGGTAAAGCTTGGTAAATGAATGCGATAGCGGTCTTATCTTTTTTGTTGTCAGGTTGGGTCATCTCTAGCGGCTCTATCGTTTCCCATAAACCATTCGCTTCAAGAATGATTTACATTCGAATTGCCCATAATGAGTAATTCGAGGGTTTTAGCATCAGACATTGGAATTGAGGTGTACTAGTAGTACTTACTTCTTTCTGTGAACTTTCTCCACTTTCTTTTGTCATATCTCTAGGATATTGTATAAATCTCCAAATGAAATATCTAACACTAAGTGTGTCGAAATTTTCTTTCTGGTGAGCTCTTTTTTGTTTTGTGCCTTACAGGCTATCTATAACTTATGGGGACTAGTTTTTTCTAAAACTATCCTTGGGGATTTTTATATTCTTGGTTGAATAACCTAAGGTTAATTACTCCTTAAATTATCCTTTAATATAATAAGCAGTGTAAACACTAGGTTACTATATTTATCTACGGGCCTTGAAAAGATACTAACTTAAACTAAAGGAAGTAACTTTTCTAAAAAAACTATATACAATTTATATTAATACTAATATATATTATATCAAAAGAAATGAAAGTGGAGGGTGTAATAGGTTTTTTTGAACCTGATGGGTTTTAATAACCCTGTGACCCCTTTTGATGCTAATAAACTTGCGCCTCCTTTTTTTCTTGAGGAAGACGCGTCTCTTCTTGAGATCGTTCCTCCTTCTTCTTATTTTGGTGGTTAACCACCGATTAAATGGTCGGTTTAACCGTCTTTATCTTCTACGGTTGTGTTTCTTCTTGAACCACCGGATTTCCTTTGATTGTTGTGCGAAATTAGGGTTTCGCAAATTTAGGGATCTTTTGAAATCGTCTAAGATTTGGGCCTATGTGGATAACTTGAATCAATTGATGATTCGATTAAGGGTGCAAGTCTAGATTCTTCAAAAAAGGAAAAACAGGTGTGTCGTTCCTTTTTTTGATGATTTGTTTACTGCCCCTTGATGATGACTTGTTGTTATCCGCTCGATGTGTTTTTCTATTTTGAATCTTGTTTTTTAGATTTTGTAATCGTGCCTAACCTATGATAATTTAATGATTATGGGTTATGTTTTTTTAGGTTTGATGTTCTTGAGACTGAATCTTGCAAAAAGATGAAACCCTTTTGATGTCGGTTGATTTAATCACAGGAGTGATTGATCCTTTGGTGACAGAAAGTTGGATTCTCTTGCACACGAATATGATTTTCTGATTGTGTGTTCAATCGAGTCTTGCAAAGTTTTGGCCGAAAAAAAAATGATTTATTTGATTCAAAAAACAGGAACGAACAATTTATTTATGGTATATGATTATTTGGTTAACAACCAAACCAAGCTCTGATGCCAATTGTTGGCCTTATTCGATGGATCTATGATCTAAACTTAGTCACAATATACCAAAAACAGAAACGTGAATTAAACGTTGTTTTTTATTAATCTGTTGAAGTATGATGTTTGTTGCCCGAATGTCTACATTGTACCTATCCTTCTCATCCTGTGACAGATCCGAATAAACTCGAGGTCATTCAGGACCCAGATTGAGTGAACCTTCAGTTCCTTCAGCAACAATTACTCGCGTAGTCCCCATCTGAAATGGTCCTTCATCAATTGACTTTAAAATGTTTACCCCATTATCCTTACCCCGACAGTATAATCGAATACGTTGTTGCCATGACGCAAAGTCAGCCTTATCAAGCATAGGTGGTCGGGTATCGGAACCGGCACATTGGATGTCCTCTGAAAGATTAGCCATAGTGATTACTTGTGATATGATTAAGTTGATCGATCAATGATTAGTGATTGTATGTTAAAAGTGATGATTGTTTGTTGGATTAGGTGATATGTTGTTTGATTGTGATTTGGTTTGGTTGAATTAATGTTAACTTAATGTTGATAATGAAACTTAGGCAAAAAGCAGTGAAGTTTTGTCAAAAGGCAGTGAAGAATATTGAGATTTGATCAAAACGTAATGAAGTTTTGTCAAAACGCAGTGAAGAATTGTCAAAACGCGATGAAGAATCTTGAGATTTGATCAAAATGCAACGAACTCTTGAGACTTGATCAAAACGCAATGAAATCTTGAGACTTGATCAAATCGCAACCAATTAAAAATTTGGGCAGAGTCTCCCCTAGTCAAAACGCAACGAAAGTCTTCAAAACGCAACTTGTAGTCAAAACGCAACCTCAAGGTCAAAACGCAACCTCTAGGTCAAAACGCAACGATCAAAATGCAACCTCTAATGAGACAAAACGCAGTACAATAGTACTATAAAAAACGATAAAACCCAATGTACTTTCTTCACCAAAATGCAACGAAGAATGTCTCAGAAGGTCAAAACGCAATGACGAAAATACGAACTTTTTCACCTAAAAACACCTAAAAATCACCCTTTTGAACGTTTTCACTTGGTTTCTTTTGCACAACTTGGTCCTAGAAGGTTATAACAACTATAAAAACACTAACTTTAACATCACAAACATGAGAATCAAAGAGTGTCAAGAATAAGACCATAAACCTTCAAAAACCAAACTTTTGATCTAAACTAACCAAGGAAACGCACACACAATCTAGCTAATCATCCCATGGGCTCTGATACCAATTGTAGTATACATGATATCATAACACAAGCATGGATGATTGGGTTGGCAAATTATCTAGAGAGAGAAAGTGAAGTATTTCTAGTGAGAGAAAATGCAAATGGAAGCTTTGTGATAAAATGAACAACCAACCCCTTCCCATGGCTAGGAAGGGGTTTATATACACGAGTGTTTATGCCCCAATGGGCTTGAGTATGGACTTACAAGTGGGCTAAAGACCCGGCCCAATACTATTCGTCATACGCTTACAATTTAGACAATGAGCTATGTTATTCTAGATTATACACGGGGTGACTGAGTCTTTTTTATAATCCTAACAGAGTGTAATAAGCGTATGTACAGTAGATAAGTGCATATGAGAGTTTGATCCATACTTGGAGACCGTGCTATCTATTTATAGGTGTGAAAATAGGATGGTACAAGGCCTGGCACAAATACCGGTAAACGTGGGGGTGTCCCATGATTGATTCTAGGAACTGTGTCCCATGATCTATAACTTGGCGGGAAAGCTTTGGTAGAGAAGGAGAACGTGAGTTTTGACTTAATCAGACCTTTTCCCTAGTTTCGTCAAAGACCTCCCCGTGAAGGGTGTGGGTCTTTGCGTGGCGGATTCCCATACTGGTAACCATCGCGAAGATGATTTTACACCAATAGAAACTATTCGAAGGTTTTTAAGCATAATTTGTGAGAAGATCCCATTCGAGCTCGAAGGGGATCCCTCCAAGCCAAAGGGGAGGCTACGTCATCAAGCCCCCCTAATAGAATGTAATGTATACATCTTTGAATGCATTGCTTTCGACTTTAATCATAGAGTAAATCGAAGACCATATCTTATCTACTGCTTGCATTAAATGATAAGCTCGCTTATCTTAGGATTAGTTGTTGTTTAAATGCGAATTACTCAAGAATCCTATTTGCCTGGGTTATTGTGAATGTCACTTCCTAATTTATATTCCATTTTAAATCTAGATAAGGGTCTGATGTCCTACACATGGACAACTATAGAGGCACTAACATTTACACTATAAATGCTTCTCCACAAACCCTTTTTCACTTTTACCTGTTTTCTTCATCGTCGCACCTATTCTCTATGAACTCTGCTCAATTCTTTGAAAGGTAAGATCATTGTTCGCCTTCTTTTTTACAATAATTGCCAAAGATTCCATTGCTATTCAAACATGTGAACTCTCTCAGGAGGAATTTAATAACGTCCTCGCATTGTACCCTATTCCTCCTGAATACGGTGTTATACTTCCTAAATCTAATCAAACTATCTTTGATGCCCCTAGCGGATACATCGAGCTATATACTCATTCATTCTCTCTTTTAAATCTTAGGCTACCCCTCACCAATTTTTTCTGTGAAGTCCTCCAGTATTTTCAAATTAATATATCTAGGCTTAACCCCTTTGGCTATGCCCAAACTAACTACCTTTATTGTCATGTGCAAAGAGTATGTTTGTGAACCTTTAATTGAGCTTTTTTAGTGTTTTTTTAATTTATGTCGGGGTGGGAAGTGGTTGACTTTTTCTAAGAGACCCGAGAAATACATTCCTTATCTTTTTCCCAGGGTCATTGCTCGTACTGAGGGTTGGAAAGGGCAGTTCTTCTTTGTTCAGAGCTCCATTATTCCTGCCAAATATCCTCAACTTCTTCTTGAACAAAACAAATGGGATTCAAAATCTTACAAAGACAAACCCCCCCTAATATTGAGAAAAATCCCATGTTCTAACGTCTTGGTAGATATCCTACAAGTGTTCATGTCTTTTGCGATCCTATTCTTTTCTTGGTTGGCCTTCAACCTTCGTGGGAAGATGGCCAAAAATAGCCTGCGATCATAGTGGACGAAAAGGGTATCTATCTTTCGTATGCCTTGCTTTATTTTTTCCTTTATGACTAATATATGATTTACTTTCTCTTTTTGTAGAAATGGCTTTTAATAACTTCATTTATGGAGAATGAGGAAGATTTGTCTTTTTTACCAAAGGAGCCTTCTCCTGGTTTTGGTACTGGCTCTCCTTCCATATTGGTGAATATGGAGTCCCTCAGCGTTGATGTAGAGCCTATACTAAAGCTTGTCGAGGATACGGCTGATTCTGGGGACAGTCCTAAGCCAGAGGTCTTGTTGTTCATCCTGGGAGTATGGCTGCTCGAATAAAGGATAGTAAGGATAGGAAATGTCAAGACAATCGAGAGGGGTCCATCAGGGCTATATGAAGAGAAAGCTTGCACCTGGGGTCTTCGTTCCTCTTTGCTACTCAGTTATTCTCTTAAAGCCTCTTCTTCTAAGGATGATACTCCATTTCTTGCAGTTTCTGATGATGATGAAGGTAAGCTTCTATTACTTTTAGGTTTTCCAATCCTACTTTCTTATTCCCATAAATTCACAACATTCTCTTCCCCTTTTTTTTTATTATAGGTCTCCCTGATGTCTTCGAGCTCAAAGATGCTATGCAGTCCACCTTAAAATTTCCCCCGATATTACTCCTCCTCAGGCTTGGATAAAATCACTTAGAAAATCATATGGATGTGGAGTTGTTGGATCTACATGATCGTTGTTATGATAGGCAGGCATTTTTAGACAATGCTGTAAATAGGAGATCTTGAGAGTTACTGCAGGTCATCAAAAAGATCAGGAGAGAGGTTGTGATGTGTTAAGGAAAGGGGAGGGTCTTCGAGAGGGAGGAGTGTGAAGCTGTTTAAGATTAATTGTGAAGTGCCTAGGACTAATTTGAAAAGAAACCCATGCTGTGGTTGCCATGCGATGAGAAGATGTCTACTCTCTTCCACCGAAGCTCAAAGCAGCATAAAGCAATATGATATGATGGTGTTAGCATAGCTAAAAAGTGGGCAGTCTATCCATCGAGTTAGCTTATCGGTATAGAGTCAAAGGTTGCTTCTGGAGGCTGAGTAGGCGGAGGTTGGAGGCTGTTGATGCATCCTTCTAAAGAAGGAAGTTGATTTTGTTAAGATGACAGATGGAGATTGTTTCGAAGGTTGGTCCCTTATGCAGCCCCTAGAACTTGTCTACAGTGATGAGTCTGGGATAGGCTTGTTTGCAAATTGTTTCTTTGATGTCAGAGAAAGCTTGCACATTTATCTACGTCCTCTCATGCTACTTGTGCCAAAACCTCTTCCTCTAAGGATGATACTCCATTTCTTATAGTTTTTGATGATGATGAAGGTAAGCTTCTATTTCTTTGAAGTTTTTGTCTCTTGCTTTCTTCTTAACAGAAGTTTACAACATTCTTTTCCTCTCTCTTTTTTTGCAACCCTTCCTGATGTCTTTAAGCTCAAAGATGCTAATGCCTGTCACCTTAAAATTTCCGCTATCACCCCTCCAGCTTGGAAAATTAACTTGGACAATCATATGGATGTAGAGTTGTTGGATCTACATGATCGCTGTTATGCTAGGCAGGATTTTCTAGATAATGCTATAAATAGGAGATCTTGAGAGTTGCTGTAGGTCATCGAGAAGATAAAGGGAGAGTGTGATGTGATGAAGCAAAGGGAGAGAGCTCGGGAGGAGGAGTGTAAGGAGTTAAGATCCAAGTGTGAAGCTTCCATGACTGATTTTGAAAAGAACCCAACTGTGGTTGCAAAACGAGAGAAGATGTCTACTCTATCCACCGAAGCTAAAGAGCGTAAGGCTAATCATGTTTCTGTTCCTCATATAGGGAATTTTAGGGGACCTTAGTCTGGCCCCTTATATTTTATAGATAATAATTGTGCTTCATCAAGAGGAGGCTCAAGTGTGGCCTTAATGTTTTGACAAGTTGTCAATTATTTGAACGGAGGGTTAACGTGAATTTTTTGGATGTCCATTATTCGTAGGGCTCATGTGTGGCCTTACAACACCCTTTCGAAAGTTGAACTTAATGATAAATGATCGTAAGGCTCAAGTGTGGCCTTACGATATCTTTTGTTGTAAATAACGATACAAAAGATATGGAATAACTCTGTTTCATTGATAGTGTAGAAATATTTACATCATCTCATGTATGAACACTTAGTTTGCTACACTTTTTGAGAGAAAAAGTAGTCAAAACAATGACTTTTGAAAATAAAAGTTAAAGAAACTACTCAGAAAGGTAAGTTTTACATGTAAAACTTATGGAGACTTGCTCCTTTTACCTTTTGAGTTAATGAGTGATCACATGCACATGCTTACCCGTTCACTAGCACACTTTCACTTGCCGGAGGTCTTCCTGGAAGCAGTCTCTCTACTTTCGGGTTTACCCGAGAGTAGGGGTAGGATCTGTCTACATTCTACCTCCCCCATACCCTGCTCTGGCGGGATTGGGTATGTTGTTGTTGTTGTTGTTGTTGTTGTTGTAGTGATCACATGCATCCGTGATTTTGTAAAGTTCTCCTTCGTAAACTTTTCTAATCATGTGAGGCCCTTGCCATGTTTATAGGCTTTTTGTGTCGCTTAGCGAGAGTAGAATAAAGTCTCCTAACTTGTAAGTGGAGCGGTTACTCCTCACGTCATGATACCTGCATAGCTTGTTTTAGTAGTAGGCTTCTTCGATCAAGGCCACTTCTTTGCTTTCTTTTCTCTTAACATTCTCCTTTGTTAATTTCTTGTTATCTTTAGGAACAAAGCTTTCGACTGTTAGGATTATGGCCTCGGAACCATAAGTCAAGTTGAATGGTGTCTCCGTTTAACTGTTTCTCAGGAGGGTTCTATGTACCCACAGTACTCGAGCTAAATCATCCACCCATCCTTGTTGACTTCGAATTAACTGCTTCTCAATGTGGTTCATTATTTTTGTGTGTTCTATGATGGGGGAGAAGGATTGTGCGATTTTTAATCCTTTGCAAAGGTTTGCGAATATGCCTTCCTTGAAATGCTTTTCTTCCTTCTAGCTGATTGATCTTGGAACCCTGAACCTGCATATTATGTATTCCCATGCGAACTTTTCTGCATGTTTCCCGTTTATAGTGGTTAGTAGATTTACTTCTACCTATTTCGTAGAGTGCTCTACTACTATTTCCAGAAACTTTAAACCTCCCGGGGTCGTTGTTAGGGGTCCTAGAATGCTGAATCCCCAATGGTTGAATGGCTATACGCTTCCGGCTGCTATTGCGTCCTTCCCCGTTGCCTTCTTAGCCATAGATTGTTCCTTGCATTGTGCATAGTTTTGAATTATCTTCGCAATATCTCTATGCATCGATGTCTAATAGTACCCATGCTTGGTAATTTTTACTACCATTGAGTAGGGTTCTATATTAAAACCACAAGAACCTTCATGTATCTCCTTTATGATGTTGTTGACTTGGCTTTTGTGGAGGGGCTTATTACAGCAAGGCCAATGGTGGGGTGAAGAAGGATTTTTTTTGTACAAACGTTCCCTTTAAATTAGCCTTGTATGTGTTGGGCACCTTGATTATGAAAATTTTTTTTTTCCTGGAACCCCCTCTCTCCCCTTTGGATTCCTTTTTTTGACAATAGGCCCCACTCCAAAGTTAAGTAAAATTACATGAGGATGGGAAGTTTTATATCTAGCTTTTTCCCCTTCCTTTTTTGACTTCCCGACTGTAGGAATCCTCCCTAAACCGTCCTATTGAACCTCTATTGCCAGGACCCCTCGACAAGCACCTTCTTTGGTAAGGTGTTTTTTCGAAAGTCCATTGTTGAACCACTTCAATAGATCTTTTAATTTTCCTATGATTGTTACGGTTTTTAGTTTTTTTTATGCGTAGAATAAATCCAACCCTATTATAGGTAGAAAACTTTGGTTTGAATATTATAAATGATTAAAAAAGCGAAAATCGCGAATCTTTTCAATTAATTAAAAAGAAAGAATTTCCCTATAAATAAAAATGGTAACCACATAAGTAAACACAATAAGCTTTTCCAATATAATTAATTAATAATAACGAATACTCTCCTAGTAATTGAGGGTTACAAAAAAGACCGTTTAAGCTTATAAAAAAAAGATATGATAAAATCAATTATACATGATTATCAATCCTCTATGCCCTAGGACCTCTTTTTTAATACACAAGGTGAGTTTCCCCCCTAGTTGTCCCCCAATATAAAACAATATTTCCCCCCTAATAACCTTTAAGAATATATATTTCCTTTGGAAATCTAATTCTTTTTAAAAATAACAATACTTATCCAACAGAAGGTCATAATTCTTTGACTTTAAACAAGCTTTACCCTTTTCCTTCCTGTCTTTTATCCTTTCTCTGGACAGTAGAAACCCTCTTTTTTTAAGAGCAAAGCAGTCCTTAAAACTTTGAGCAGTTTTGTTACATTTGTATACTAAAGCAACATTAACTTTTACACACCAGCAGCAGTAACTTTTACACCACAGCAATTTAACCTGTTGTACAAGCAAGTCCCACCGTCAACTACTTTAGAATTATTTTACTTTTCCCCAATCTTCTCAACGCAGCAGAACTAACTTTTTAACTAACTTTATACTAGCAGTACTAATATATACTAACAGTAGTAATTGTGAACTAGTAGTACTAACTTTATATTGGCATCGCTAACTACTTAGCATATTTTTCATTAAAGTTAATGAACAACACTAACTTTAGCTTAGTAGCAGTAACATAAACCTTAGCAGCAGTAACCTCAAGAAGGCTTTTAATCCCAACAATCCTCCCCTAAACTTGATATTCATCTCCAAAATCATCAAGTTTCATTTAAAGCTTCATCAATCACCAGGAGGATGTTTCCAAACACTTCATTTAGGTACATAGCCTTCCTTAAGCTGTTTCTTGACCAATCTAAGAAGCTCAAATGCCATTTCACACTCATAATCAACTTAAAGCTTCACATCATTAAACATCTGATGTAGTGTGTGTTTTGTAAGTGGATAGATATTCTGAACCAACAGATATAATGGTATGGACTGCATTGTTACACAATGAACTCCACAAGAATCATAAAGCTTCCAGTTCAGCACTTTAACTAAACCTTGTTAAATCTTCCATACATTATCTTCAACATGATGTTCAATCATAGTCTTTAAATAATGAAGTAACAAATTATCTATGTAATTCACTGGCTCTGTCTTCTTAAATCTAGCTTTGACTATACTCCAAAGAACTTCCAAGTCTTCTCTATCAAAGTTTTTAAGCATCTTTGTAAAAGTTAAATACATCTAAGACTTACCATCTGCTCTGATAATTTGGAAATAACTTTTCTTTCCTTCTTGATAGATCTTGTAGTCAATAATAGTTGGAGATTTGATAGATAAAGGTGTAGCATCAATAGTTACATCATCTCCATCACCTGAAACTATTTCTAAATATTTCTTAAGCTCTTCAGACTCTTTGTCTTCTTCCACTTTTTGCTTCTTAGAACTTTCTTGTTCCAGCTCTTCTCCTTCTCTCTTTGAACTGCTCTCTTATGCTATCTCTGCTTCAGCTTTCTTTGAACTCTCTTCTACCAACTCAGCTCTGTAATCAACAAAGGTGTTCACCCTTTTCATTGCTTTGTTAAACAATTCTTGAATATTTGCAAAGGATTTGCTCTTCAAACTTTTAGGATTCCATCCTTTCATGTTTTTCAGATAAGTACACATGATACTCCTTTGTTGAGCTCTTGTTGGTGGTCTGTTCCTCTTCTCTTCTGCTCTCTTAGCTGCAAAACGTTTTCTTCTTTGCTTTAAGAATTGTACAAACAATCTTGCCTGCTCTTATTCTTCATCTTGTAGTCTTTTAGCCAACTGATAATCATCTTCAATTTTAGCCTGAACATCATCCCAAGCTATGTTGGCTTCTTTAACTTTTTGAGCTTTTTCTCTGGCAAGCCTTTCTTCTTCCTCTTCTTTAGCTTGTAGCTTGAAGGCCAGTTCTTCATCAGGGTCTGGTTCAACCATTTTGCCTTTACCCTTGTCCCGAACCTCCTGTGATGGTTGTTGTAGAGAAACTGTTAGTGTAGGTGCTTGCTCCTGTTCATGAATAACAATCCCTTTAGCCCTGGGTCTTGTGCTAGCAGCTGTAATTGTTGTAGCAGTAGTTGTTGTTGTAAGTGTTGTTATAGTTGTACCCTGCTCTGGTTCTAGTATCACAACCTTATCAGCCTTGGATTTTGCACTCTTCAACTCTGCCAGTGCTTGAGCCAAAGTGATTTCAACATCAATTATAACAGTTGTTGTAGTTGTAGTTGTAGTTGTAGTTGTAGCATTAACTGTTTCTTCAGCAGCACTAACCAACTGAGCCTTTTTAATAACAACAGTATCTTCAACCACACTTCTTGTTTCCTCAGCAGTTTTAACAACATCCACATTGTCAACAAATACCTCATCACCATTTAAGTTATTAACACCAAACATATCTTCATCAGTGTGAACATTGACCAAGTAAATGTCTTCATTAGCATCAATGTCAGCTATCCTCCCCTGTTTGGATGCATCCTCCTCACCCAAACCTTCTTCATCAGAGATGAGTGCATAGTTAGTAGGCCTTTCCTCTGCCTGATCACTCCAGTCATAACCAAGACCATCACATGAGACCAAAACATTAGAAGTAGTTGTCTCCACTAGCACACTTCTTCTTGAGCTTTCCCTGTGCCTGTTATCTTGGTTTCTTGGAGCTCTGCACTCCTTGGCAAAATGTCTCCTATTGTTGTAGTTGTAGCACTCCACTTTAGACTTATCAAACCTAATGGTCTCATTGCCATTTACAGTAAGCTTCCTTCCTGTTTTCTTCAAAAACCTTCTGGCCCTCATAGTTAACATGGCCATTTGCCATCTTAAATCCATCTCTTCCAAGTCATCTGGATGGAGTTGTTGTAAGTCCTCATTTGTAAGTTGAGGACTACTTGGTTGACTAGCAAAGAATGCATAGATCACAGCATTACTCAGGTTATCAACATTTGTTGATGTAGCAACATTAGTTTAAGTGCTGGCAGCAAAAACTCCATGAGCAGTATTAACTGCTTCATTAATACTGCTTGAGTTGTTAGAGGACACAAAAGCCATGTTTTGTGTGTTTGTACTTGAGCTTGATTCTCTTTTGACTTCAGGTTCATACACTTTGAGATTATTGTAGAGATCATCCATGCTTATTGTCTCTAATTCAGGCTTATTTCTCTACACAACAGCATGTGTGTTCCATTCTGGTGACAAACTTCTTAACAACTTCTGGTTTACATCATCTTGTAAAAGGTTTTCACCCAAAATATCTAGCTGACTCAAAAGCTTTTAAACCTATCAAAGGTTTGATCAAGGGTCTCTGAGCTAGGAGCAGAGAAGTTTTCATACTACTACTTTAAGAGATTTCGTTGAGTTTTCTTTGTAGCAACATTACCCCTAAATCTCTTTTCAAGAGCTTCCAGCAGCGACTTCGCATCCTTGATTGAGTTAAACTTTAACTGATGTTCATTAGGAATGTCCATCATCAAAGTGCTTCTAGCTTTCATCTCTAACCTTCTTTAAGCCTTTTCTTCAACAGTTGTAGGAGGTAAGATAGTCTCAACACCTTCAACAAGTTTTGTTATTGGGGATGAGTTACCATTTTCTATGACCTCCCATAAAGCATAGTCAATCATCTGGATGTAATGTTCTATTCTCATCCTCTAGATCTCAAACTCACCAGGTTTGAGCATGGGAACTTTGGATGCAACCACCATATGTGCAGATTCTGAATCCATATCTTCTAGCAAAGAGATCTTGTGTATTAAAAAAAGGTTCTTCTTATTCAAAGCTTCTCAACAAGCTCTGATACCACTTGTTGATCCCACTTTAATAGATCTTTAATTCCTTATGCTTGTTAAGATTTAGTTATGCTAGATAAATCCAACACAATTATAGTAGAAACTTTGTTGAATATATTAAAGATTATGCAGAATCTAATCTTTAATTAATAAGAAGAATTCTTAATAAAATAGTAACACACAAGTAAACACAATAAGCTTCAATATATTAATAATAATACGAATACTCTCTGTGACACCTCGAGAATTTCCGTTCAATAAATTAGCCGTTTCCTTTTAGTAACTTAAATTTTTGAGGTTTCGTTTAATATTTACGTGTAACCGGGAAGCATTCTCGCTCTTATATGAGAATCGTCTCCGGGAGTGAACCGGGATGCCTAACGTTGTAGTATTTTGGCAATAAATGCGTTTTTACATTTTATGGCAATATATAAAATTTCATAATTTTCGGTGATACCGTTATTCGTTTCGTTACTTGTGTAAATCGTGGTTTACTTATAACATGAGCTTTTGCATGCAAGACTTGGAAATTAAATCAAATGAGAAGCACTAGCCAAATAAAATGAATAAAATTCACTTTGGTCCCTTCCCCATGCATGCATGCTTCCAAACCAACATCACATGAACCCTTGGTGAACAAGTTTGAATTCAAATCAAATAAAAACAAGCCTTAATCACGTGTTTTGTGCCAACTTGAATTTGATTGGAGGATCAAATTGGTCCCTTTCCCCCTCCTTGTCTCTTATCCACGGCACACACACACACACACTTTTAGTGTGTGAAGTAAACTTGTGTTATATAAATTTTGTTGCTTCCATGATTTCATTCATAACACACATACTTGTATTTTTAGCTTTCTTTTTCTCTTTTGCTCTCCCTCTTCTCTTGAAACCCACGGCCAAACCACCCTTTATAGGGTTTTAAGGTTTCCCATTTTTCTCTTGATTTCTTTTTTCAAGAAACTCCATTGTTTGGTTCTTTCTAAGGTTCAATTTCCAAGGGTTTCTAAAGGGTAGGATTCCAAGTTATTGGTTGGGTTGATTTTTCAAAGGGTTTCTCAAAAGATTTATAAAAATTTTGGGTTTTCTTTAATTTTTTATAAAGGTGGGTTTATAGAATTATAGTCCAATTTTGGGAATAGACCCCTTGTTTGATTTCTCTACTTTTGTTTTCTTCATTCTTGTAAGTAATTTCTTGGGTCCAATTTCCTTCTTGTTTCAATTTTCCTTTTATTCTTATGGATTATTGTTTCAGTTTAAGGGAAAGGGGGTGTCCATGTGTTTGTGTTTACTTTTCTTAAAATAATAGGAAATGGGACATAACATATGCCCTTGAACAACTTTTTATAAAAATGGAAGGTATTTTGGTTTGTTTTGTTTTATAAAAAGGTTTATGGGTAAGAATGAGTTGAAAAAGTGTGTTTAGCAACAATAGAAAATGGAAGGGATTAGGGTTAGGCGGATGGGATTTATGTGTGGTTTTGTTGGTTGTGTTGGTACGTGATCGGGGATTAGGGGCTAGAATAATCAAAAAACTATAGTGGCGTTTTGGATGAATTTTTGGTGTTATATTATTGAAAAAGACATGTTTTGCTGATCCGAAATTAGTTTTGAGGTTTTTTGAGCGGGAAACATTAAAATAATTGTCTTTCATTAGGGGGGGGGGGGGGCGTAAAGGAGTAGTATTTTGTAGATGCCTTGTTTCGAATAGATAGTTTTTTTTCACATATCGCACTTTAAAATCGGAAACTTAAAAAGGGCCAAAAGTTATATATAACCAAATGGAAACTTGAAACATTTTTCGGCAAAACCAAGGTGGAATAGTGTTGCTGATGTGAATAATAAAATAGGGGTTTTCGTACAACTTTCGGAACATTTTTTTTGGACTTCTTCTAAACATCTAGAGAAACATATAGTTAATCAAAAACAACAACACACACACAACCAACATATATTTATTATATACATTAATTATATACATACAAATAAATATTTATTATATATTTACTATATATTATATATATATATTTATTTATTATATTTTGATATATATTATAATATTATATTGTAATATATTTATTTAATATGTATATGTATATATTTAGTTTTTATGTATATTATATTATGTATATATATATATAAAACTATTATATATCTGTATATTCATATATGTTATTGTATATTATAGGGATTAGCATCATTGTAAGGGGGGAACGTCATTAAACCATTTTTTTTTACGGGAAAAGCGGGATAATAAAAATTACTCTAAAAATTAGGTAAGTTTTTGGTTAAACATAACGTAAGGATTCGGGGGGCAATGGGAAAGGTTAATGCGAGTTATGGTTAGTTAGCGCATTTTGGAAAAAATTATGAAAAAACTTAACATACATATTTGTACGGGGGACACGGTTATTTAAACGTCTTGAAACTAAAAATCTTTCCTAAAATAGATTACAAACTTGTTCTAAAAGGTAGTAATGTTCTGGGGGAGATAAGGCCAAGGGGGGAAATACTTGACGAAAAAACTCTTTTAAATATTTTTTATTTTGTCTTTCTTTATTATAATACTGAACTAAAGGCACAAATAACATATGTATGTCTGTTTTTATTGATAAGCATATCGGAAAAAGTGAAAGCATATCGTAAAAGTTTCGGTTATCTTTCGTTTTTCTAAGACGCGTCATTTAATTAGGTCGCGTGTAGGATTATTCGGCTTTATTTCTTCCTCGTTAATTATCGATTCACCACTTGCTTAAGGTGAGTTCATAGCCCCACGTTTTTACAGATTTACAAATGCTTTATACTTTAGTTTATACCTTTAGAAATGGATAAGTGTCCATTTTTTATGTCTCTTGCGTGCTATGTGTTCTATATGTCTGTTAAAGTGGGTTACTTATGTGCATGATGTCATTTTAGAGGTAAATGATTATCTTATTTTGTGAGCATATGAGTTTGGTGTTAAGTATTTCATTTGTTCACGTGTGGTGATAATGGAAATGAAAGACGTGTAGCATTCATTGCTACGTCAATTCTTGGGTTTTAAGAGTTAAGCGTTTATAAGAAGTGTAAGTTATTGGAAAGGAAGTATGTGAGTGAAATATAGAAGTTTGTAGCAAACTTACTAAAAATAGAAAGTATGTTGGTGAAATGAAAATTATAATTAGAAAGTTTAATAGGAAGTTTTTGCGTAAAAAAGTTTACCAAATTGGCAAAGGTTTTTGTAAAAAATAAAGGTAATGATGGTAATTATATAATTAATAAATAAAAGAAAAAAAATAATAGGTATTAGGGCCGATCTGTCTTGGGTTAAAAAAATGGACTTTAATTATCTAAAACAATTTATGTTGGGCTAGACTAGATTAACCTTAACTAAAAGAAGCCCTATAACCCAAATTTTAAGAGTCCATTATCCCACCCAAGCCCCTAAACTACATAGTTCGATTCCCATCCCGTAAGAACAAGGAACCAAGAATCTGATCTAGAGTTAGCCAATAATTGATGTAGACCATAATCAGGTAAGTGTGTTAAATCTAGTTAATTAAGTATTCAAGTAACCTAATTATGATTGGATCAAGGGTTTTAATTAAATACATAATGTTTTAATGGATATATTATGATATATATGATTGTAGTATGCTTAGGCTAGAATTTAATTCATATGCATGCTTGTGTTTGGTTTCAGATTCTGCGTAAAAAACAGGATTTATTGTTGAGCAAAAGTTTGGGTCGTGTTCATGACTGTTATATTAGATGATAAACATGTATAATTGATATGTTATTCTGAGCGCCTATGAATAACCAAGAAGAGTCTACTTCCAGAAAATCTGGCCTCGAAAGGTTTTTAAGGCCAGAAAGTCATCAAAGTTGGTTTGCACTAAAAGGTGTCGATCAGTAAATACGGGCCCGGGGGGGGGGGGGGGGGGGGAGGTCGGGAAGTCATTCAAATGTTGGTTACACTAAAAGTTGTCAGATCAGTAAATACGGCGCAGATTTAGGTCATGTTTGTGAGGGTAAAATCTATACTTAAAAGTGGAATTAAGCTTAGAGCTTCTACAGTAGCTAGGTTACATATGTCTATGGATAATCCTATAAAAATTAGCCTCTGAAAGCATGTCTAAGTATGGTTAATAAGTCCAAACTTTTTAGTGTGCAATTAGATCTGAATTGGGACTGTTTTAAAGTTTGATTTTCTTAGGAGTACTTGTGCATGTAAATGGCTTTTGGAAATCCAATGGTAGTTAGAGAACACATAATGAAACATAGATGATTTTTGATATAATTTATAAAGGTCATTAAGTAAGGGTTTTATGTACGTAAAGAGACACTAAAATTCTGAAATTATGAGTTAATTATAAGTAGCCAGTGTAAAGTGTTAATGAGATGGTTAAGGTTGGGCATGGTCTCGGGGTGACCCATGATGGTTAACTAAATCCTTAGAAATCCATCATATGTGTGTTACACGGACTAGAGATTTTAGTTTTGTCGTGTGTAACCGTGTTTATTTGTTTGTGTAGTTGCGTGTTGAGATTTGGATGCTGCGTTTGAGTATCCAGGTGAGTTTCATAGCCCCTATTTTCTTATGATTATTGGGGTGGAAATGATGCGACGTGTTTGGAAATGTTTTGATTACCGTGATGATGTGTTGTCAAAGATGCATGGACCATACGTGACTATTATATGTTGTGTGCTACATGTTTTATGATCTGATATTGAGAATTATGAGCTAAGTCAGGGGGATAACCTGTGGGTATCCATGGCCTGTTTAGTGGAAGGTAATGTGGCCTAGCAGGCAGGAATGGTTACTTTAAGAGTACCCATGTCCTGTGCTAAGGAGGTAACCACAGGGACCTTGGTACGATATGAGACATCTTGTAGTCGTTTGCCGGTTATTTATGCGATTGATTTGATTGACATGTTAGCCAGTATGGTAGTTCATTTATTGTCCTGCAATGTTTTCTTTATTATCACAGTAATTTACAATTAGATTTGATTTTCGTGTCTTAAACCTATGACTCTCACCAACTTTATGTTGATGTTTTTAAGCATCATTTTTAGGTAATCATCTTGAGTATGTTGAGGTTAGGATGAGTAGCTAGTGAGACCGTAGGCTTGCATGCGGAGTCATTTTCCTAGAGATTTTATTTTTGTCATTTGAATTGTTTGATGCTGGATGTTTGTTGATATTGTTTAGTCTTTTGGATTATGTTTCCTTGTGGTATGACTTTGCTATCATAATGCAAGACTCCTTTATCTTGTTTTAGATATTGTCATGGCACATTGTGCCTCATTTGTTTATCTATTTCATTTAGTTCTCTCTATTGTTGACACCATTGTGTTGTGATGATATCCATGATGTTACGCCTCGTGTTTCCGCCTAGGCGGGGTGTGACAGATTGGTATTAGAGCCTTTGGTTATAGAGAAGTAGGTGGTTAAGCCTAGACTATAACCTAGGGGTCCTTCATGTATATGCATTTACGGCTTAAGTGTCTAATGCTATAACTACTATGCTTCCCCTCTATTTTTGCATAGCTTATATATCTCGTATTTTACTAAGTTGTTATTTTAGTTATTTCGCTTACCATTATCTGATATGATATGTATTACTTTCTTAGTATTTTAGCTATGTTTCCCCCCTACTCGTAAGTAGTCTCGTTGAAGAACCATTTTCCCAACTGGACTTAAGCGTTATAAGGATCCATAAGAGGAGCCTTTTGTGGAACCGAAGGAGATAGGATAGATGATCGTTAGTCGGATGCGCGTAGTAGGGCTGGACCCGCGGAGTCGGGTGATTCTTGCGGAGGAAAAGTCAAACCTAAGCGTGGCCCAGCATAAGTTTATCCCGTCCTTTACCTCGTCATGTTGTTATTGATTATTTCTTTCGAATATTTTGTATTTTGGGAGTTGTTGCGAGATTTTCGTTCCTTTATGTCGTTTCAATTTTATTTTGATATAAGTAAGTAGTTAATTGATAGAGCATCCTTTATGTGTTAAGTTGGAGTGGTTTAAGATGTGCAATGTGGTATATGTGCTCAAATGTGAATTATGATTGAAATGGGTAATCTTGGAAGTAAATACACGTGTGAAAGGAGTCACTTATAATTATGGTGGCCAACATAATTATAAAGGCATCACATGTAACACCCCCAAATTGGGTCGCAGCGGAATAAGGGTCCGGGGCGTGTTACTTCTCAGATCAATAACACAAGATAATATAAGAACGACCAAAAAGTCGTTTAAAACTGATACATTAGGTTTAACAAAATATTGTGTTACAAAAGCCCGAAGCTTTACTTGTTTACTTGTTATTATTACAAAGATTTCCAGCCCATAACAGATATACAAAATGTAATGCGACTAAATCTTTAATGCATGACTTCAAAATATAACCACCAATGTATCCTTCGCACCTCGTGCTTAATGATCTCCTGAAAAACATTGCATTTAAAACGTCAACATAAAGTTGGTGAATTTCGTAGGTTTATGTAAAGGTATATGCAGGACCGCAAGACTTTCCCCGTGATAATGCAACAAATGCACACAAAATGTAATTACGTTTTCCTAAGCTCATGACACCGAAGCTCGACATAAATGAATACAATATATAAATATTGCCTACATTGCCCGTGATGATGTTCAACCCGTAACATCCAAAATCCGACATGATATACGTTCGTTTCCAGTGATAGCTAGTCACCCGAACGGGGAGGTCAATCCCAAATAGATCTATCTATAATCATTCGCGCTCACATTCCAGTAATTGACAGTTCATGATTCATGGGCATAGTGGGTTATCGCTACTTAGGCAAAACGTAATCATGATAAAATGTACACTTGCGTCCAATTTGTAAAACATGCATATGTTTCTCACCCCAAAAACTTGTAAATTAATAATTGTAAAACATGGGGCTATGAACTCACCTTGAGTGAGTAAATTGATAATAAAATATCCCAAGTAAAAACGCGTCACGCTAACGCCCGAATGCAACCTAGATATTATAGGTCGAATCAGTATTCAAGTACGTTGTCTAACAACTACCATATATAATCCTATATAGTTATCATCGTACTATCGTTCGGGCTATCATAATTTAAGAGGTCATGACATGACGTACGAGGAGTTAGGACACTTTAAATCGTAAATCCAACAACTCGTCAATACGCCATCCGAAGAAGCCTCATTATGAAATTCCCTAGTAATATAGCACTTTGATAACTAATAACATATATATTTCTATATAGCTATATCACCATCTAATCGTTTAAGTGAAATCGTATTTATAAAGTAAAAACGTTTATAATTACGCCTTTAGCAAAAATGACATAACTTTGTCGTTTTAAGTCCGTTTCTCGCGTTTCTTACGCCCACGCTTTCGTATTAAGACGAGTGATCATAATATTGCATTTTTAAGTTTCCGAGATTCTGTTGTGAATAGTGTTTTTACTGTTCATTACAGATTACACTTATTAACGCAAAACCCGTAAATGTCGTATCTTATTCGTTATAGCTCCGTTTTTAGCGATTCTTTCGAACACGTTCTCGTAATTGAAAGTTTTATCATATTATTGATGTTTACAAAGTATAAGTTACTGCCATGAATAGTAATTTTTATAAAATTTGTTTTATAAAGTATTTAGCGTCGTAAACTCGTAACTAGTGTATCTTCTTCGTTATTAATCCGTTTTTCGAGTTTCTTATCATTTTGGAATCCTTATGAGATGTACTATCTTTATAAAACCTAATATGGCTGCTTCCAAATTCGAACCAAAACAGAAAGTTTGAAGTTTTGTGATTACGGCATGTTTTAAGCTTGATTTTTGTACCATTAAGCTTCAACACCTTATTACAACTACTTTACAACATTTATATCTTATGTCTTACATATATAAAGTCCATTAGTTCATATTTTATCCATGGTTCAAGACAACAAGTCCTCAACCTCACTTTTAATCACAACTTTATAAAAGAAACCCTAATTTGTACATATTCATTTTTATACTTAACCAAGTGTGTACAAGAGTTATAATTCCATTTTAACATCATAATAGCATCCATATAACATGTAAATAAGTTCACAAAACATTGATCATAAGTAAAAATCCCTTTCACATATTCAAAAGTATCCTAAATGGTGATTTAGCTAAATAGAGCATATGAACACATAAAATCTTAGTTATGAAATGATTAAGCTTTTAAATAACCTTGTGTGGATGAGTAGAGAAAAGAATAACAATCACACCCTTGTGATTAACAACCTTGGCTTGAAAATATAAGGTGAAAACCCTAATTTCAACCAAAACCCTAATCTTGCAATATCTTGTTAAAACCTCTTCAAAGCTTAACCAACCCTTCAATTCTTCTTAGAATACCTTAAATATGATGTGTGTATGCTTGTATAATGATAGAAAATCAAACTATGGATTTGGTTTGTTTAGGTTTTTGAGCCGTGGGCTTTGTAAGAGAGAAAGGGAGAGATTTTTCTTGTTTACACTTTGGAAAATGGAAGATGTGTGTTTACTTGCTAGATTAGGCATTATATACATGCAAGACTTATCCAAGGCCTTCAAGGAAGGTTCCTAGGGCAAGTAGTCAAGTGGTAACAAAGGTGTAAGGCTTTGTTCCCTTGATATTTGCCAAACCTTGATATTTAGGGCAAGTAACATGCACCTAGATATTTGTTGGTCCTATCTTCACCAATTTCGGCCACATACTCATATATGGGATGATATTTTGATTATTTTGTGTATTGGGTATAATCATGGGTATTTGTTTAAGCGTAGTTAGGTTTTGGTGCTTCCGGGAATGCCAAAACGCATTTTATCGTGAAACGTAAGCATTTTACGTAACCAATAAAAATAAGATGAACAAAGTTGATAATTATCCTCATAATAATCATTTAACACTTGCTTGATGTAAACGTTTAATCGTTTAATGCCCGTTTACATTGAATGATCATTTTTAGTTTACGCGATTTAGCTTAACGATTACGATTTAAGAGCAAACGCGTAAAACCCTAAAAATAAATTGTGAATTACATAATGTCGTACAATGACCTAAAACACGAGGTGTTATATTATCTCCCCGTTAAATGAGCCTTGTCCTCAAGGCTTATGACACGACACTTGACGACGGTGCAGTCTTGGTGAAGAGGTGTGGATATTTCTTCCTGAATTTATCTTCACGTTCCCATGTAAAATCAGGACCCCGCCTAGAGTTCCATAAAACCTTGAAAATTGGGACACAGCTTCGCCTCAATTATTTGACTTCGCGGATCCATATTTTACAGGCTCTCAATAAATGGAGATTGGCATCCACTTGGAGTCCTTCCAACGGAAGACTAATTGTATCGTCTGAATACATTTCTTCAAGTTGGATACATGGAAACGTATTATGGACCCTGTCCGCTCTTGAGAGCTCAAGCTTGTAAGCAACTGGCTCCTCCAAACTTTTTCAAACACCTTGAAAGGTCCGAACATATTGGGTTTAACTTTCACCCCATTTGCCAAAACGTACGACCCCTTCTCCATGGCGAATCTTACGCATGACTTTATACTCAACTTGAAACTCCATCGTTTACGCTTTAAGTCGGCAGTAGATCTTTTTTCGATCGCGAGTGGTTTGAATCCTTTGTTTAATCTGGACATGATCCTCTCCGTTTTGTTTTCTTGCACTAATTCATGGGACAGAGAGTTGAACTTGTCCAACCTCGGTCCAAACCACACGTGTGAACGACACTTTCGTACCCTAAAGTGCTTCAAACGGTGTGAGCCTTATGCTGGCATGATAACTGTTCTTGTATGAAACTCGACTAGTGGCAAATGTTTAAACCAACCATTCCCAAGTCAATTAGCATACACGTAGCATATCCTCGAGAGTTTGGATGGTTCTCTCGCTTTGTCCGTCGGTTTGCTTTGCCCATCTGTTTGTGGATGGTACTCAGTACTCATATCCAAATTAGTACCCAAAGCGTTCTGAAGTGACCTCTAGAAATTAGATGCGAACCTCGGGTCGTGATCACAAATGATTGAAACAGTATTCCATGCCTCGTAACAACCTCCTTTAGGTACATTCTTTCAAGTTTATCCATAGGATCAGTCTCTCTCATCGGTACGAAGATAGCAGACTTAGTGAGTCGGTCAACAATCACCCAAATGGTGTTGTAGCCTTGCGACGACTTAGGAAGCTTAGTGACAAAATCCATAGTGATGTTGTCCCACTTCCATTCAGGTATCTCGGGTTGTACCAATAATCCTGATGGTCTTTGATGTTCGGCCTTGACCTTAGCATAGGTCAAACACTTGCTAACATAGGTGGCGATGTTTGCCTTCATATTGGACCACCAATATAGCTTTTTCATGTCTTGGTACATCTTGTCAGAACCTGGATGTATAAAGTATTTTGATTTGTGGGAATCGTGCATGATCACAGTCCGCAAATTGCCATAACAAGGTAACCAACTCCTGCCATTGAGGCATAGGGTTCCATCCGCACGGGGTTCCAACTTTTCTGTCCTTATCGCCTCTGGATTTTTAGCGTTTTCAACCAACATTCCTCCAACATCTTCATTCTTGATGTTCTCAAGTTTCTGTGCTTCAGTCTGAGCATTCAAGATTTGTTTGGGAAGATCCAAGACAATAGTCATGACTAAGGCTCGAACTTTTAATGGTTGATCCCTCTCCTTCCTGCTTAGAGCATCAGCAACAACGTTTGCCTTTCCCAGGTGATAACGAATCTCACAATCGTAATCACTGAGCAACTCCAACCAACGACGTTGCCTCATGTTCAACTCTTTCTGATTAAGAGTGTGTTGTAGGCTCTTATGATCAGTGAATACCGTGCACTTGGTTCCGTACAGATAGTGCCTCCAAATATTAAGAGCGACACTACTGCTCCAAGTTCCAAATCTTGCGTCGTATAGTTCTTCTTATGAATTTTGAACTGGCGTGATGCATAAGAAATCACCTATTCTCTTTGCATCAACACAGCGCCCAAACCCTTCTTTGAAGCATCACAGTATGCGATGAAATCTTCGCTTCCCTTAGGTAAGGCAAGGATTGGTGCACTGCATAACTTCTGCTTCAATAGTTGAAAAGATGCTTCTTGTTTATCGCCCCAAAAAAACTTGACCTTCTTTTGAGTAAGTTTAGTCATTGGTTTGGCGATCTTTGAAAACCTATCAATGAATCTTCGATAATACCCAGCAAGACCTACAAATTGATGAATCTCCGTTGGTGACTTAGGAGATGCCCAATCTTTAACGGATTCAATATTGGCTGGATCCACATAAATGCCTTCACTATCAATCATGTGACCGAGGAACTGTACTTTGGGAATCCAAAATTCACACTTGGAAAATTTGGCATACAACTCCTCTTTCTTAAGCAACTCTAAGATTAGCTTAAGGTTCTCTTCGTGTTCTTGCTTGTTCTTCGAATATATCAGAATATCATCAATAAAGACAATCACAAATTTATTGAGATATGGTTTGCACACCCGATTCATAAGGTCCATGAATATGGAAGCTGAAAGGCATGCGACGGTAGGCGAACGTTCTGTAAGGACATGTGAATGTTGTCTTTTCTTGATCATGAGGGTCGATGGGAATTTGAAAGTAACCCGAGAAACCATCGAGAAAACAATAGTAATCGTTTCCCGCTAATCACTCGAGCATTTGATCCGTAAACGGTAGTGGAAAGTGGTATTTACGGGTGGCTTCATTTAACTTTTGGTAGTCAATGCATACACGCCAACCCGTAACCAATCGAGTAGGGATTAACTCATTTTCATCATTTTCAACAATGGTAAAGCCACCTTTTTTAGGTACGCAATGTACAAGGCTTACCCAAAGGATATTCACGACGATGGGGTAAATTAAACGGCGTGTAAGAGTTTTTCAAACTCTTTTTGATGACTCATGGATTTTTAGATTCACCCGTCTTTTGGTGTTGGAAACCACCCCACCACCCCCCCCCCCCCCCCCCCCCACCCCCGCCTGGTTTGTTGTCCTCTTCCATAAGATTTTGTGAGTACAAAATTGTTGGGTGTATACCTTGATGTCGGAGATGTTTTACCGCGATGGCTCGCTTGTGTGACTTCACTACCTTATTAGAGCGGCTTTTCCTTTTCCTCGACACTCAAGTCTTTAGCAATTATGACGGGCAACTTGTTGTCACCTTCCAAAAATGCATATTCGAGATGAGGAGGTAAGTCCTTGAGTTCGACTTCGGGAGGTTCATCAATTGAAGATTTATCAGTTTTAGCTTCACAAACTTTAAGTTCTTTTCGAATTTCAGGCAAATAATTTCCTTGGTTAGGAGGGGGTGATGGATCATCATTGAGAAATGATTCAAGAAGAAGAATATCCCCTCGGGTCATAATAAGAGTCATCAACTTCTGGCGAAGTTGGATCATCTTAAAGAAGGAGGAAAGCATCGACTTCCTCGAGAAGAAAATCACTATCCCCGAAGGGAGTGAGAGTCGGAGAAGAGGTAGAAATGATCGGGTCATAATAAGACGTGGGATTGCCACTCGCGATCACATCAAAGAAACCGAGAACTTCTTAAGAATACTCCTCACAAGCTATTTCAATGACGCCGATTCTGTTCGCCGTCATATAATTATAATTAGCCGAGTATCTCGAAGTTTGATCAAGATTGAATGTAACGGCTTCTTTGCCAATACGAAGAGTTAATTCTCCTTCGTAAACATCAATCAAGGCACGTCTGGTCTTTAAGAAGGATCTCTCGAGAATTAGGGGAACTCGGGGATCGGCATCAAAGTCTACGACTACAAAGTCGGCCAGGAATTGGAACTTTCTTACTTTTACGTAGACATCTTCGGCGATACCGATCGGTTGAGAATTTGATCGGTCCTTAAGTTCAAGAGTCATACAAGTAGGAGTGAGCTCCAGAAGAGAAAGCTTTTTGCACACGGATAATGGCATGAGATTATGCTAGCGCCAAGATCGGCCAAGGCTAAGCACTCATCCATTCCGGGAAAATCACATGGTATGAGGAACTTGTCGGGGTCTCTAAGTTTTTTGGCTAACTTGTTGAGGATAACCGCCGAACAATGCTCATTTAAAGGCGTTCTAGCCATTTTACTTAATTTTTCTTTGTTTCTAATGAAAGCTTTAAGAGTCGAGGCAAATTTCGGCATAAGAATCAAAGCATCCGTGATGCTAATTTCGAAACTCAAATCTTTGAATATTTCGTAGAATTTCTTAATTTGGTCGTTAGCTTTTTCACGGCGTCTTTCATTATTACGTCTCGAAGGATACGGAATCAACAGTTTCGGGTTAGGCATCGGAGCACTAACGGGATACACAACGGGCTCAGA